>QEOT01009389.1:0-12849 GCA_003123785.1 Pterocarya stenoptera
GCCGTGCACCCCATGCACCCCATGCAAGCCTAGCCATCCCAAACACTTAGCCAATTTTCCATCTTCCATCCATTCCATACTAGCCTAAACACCTAACCTCACCATGCCCAAATTGCCATCCTAGCCATTTTTGATCGTGAACCAAGCAAGAGAGGAACTAGAATTCGGTCAACCAAAGGAGGACATAGCCGAGGAGGACATAGTGTCTAGGGACTTGACCGGGGTCCCTAACACATATACACTGGCAGCCATGAATGGCCCTCTTCCTACCGATGTTGAGTTTAGAACAAAATGCACAATACTGACCTTGAAAATTTTCATCTTCCGTATCATCTTCTATGTTGTCACCTTCACTATCGCCCTCTACCTCAACCACAACATACTTGTAGCCTGTGCAAGACAATCCCATCATGGGAAGAATCACCAGAAGAATTTTATCAGTGCTACTGTCACACCATCTTCTTCCTTTCTCCGAAAACACTAAAACACTAAAGGAGCAACAAATATTGCTGCTCCCACCCCAAAACCAAGTCCGGTCAATATGAACGGCCAATCAAATCCAATCAGCATAGTTGAAGCTGTCTTTTGAGATTTTGGTGCTGCTGATAGCGTTGTTACTCCAACGTTGCATTTTGCCTTCAGAGGGGGGCCACAAGGCACAAAGTCCTTTGTTCCCTTCGTAAGAATCTTCTGAAAATGTGGCAAATTGCTTGATGAGTGAAATTAGTCCCACCAATTGATTGAAAGAAAGGATTACCACTGAGAGGAAAATAAGACTATTTGCAAGTTGCATAGGGATCTCCCCGCCCCCGGTAAGCTCGTTTCCTGACAAATCTAATGACTCCAACTGAGTTAAGTTTGCCAGAGATGCTGGGATGTAGCCTGTAAAAGCATTATGTGACAAGTTGAGAATATATATATAGTGATTTGAGTCCTCCTATTTCATCTGGTATTGGCCCATCAAGATGGTTGGAGCAAGGGTTTGTATAAGGTATTCCTCCGCAAAAAATGAGGGTTTTTAATAATAATGGATCTTCTCCTCCTTTAAAGTGCAAAATTTAAAAAAAAAAAAAAATGAGAGATTGTTGCAGGGCGGGTCTATTGAAGTGAAGAGAGTTAGAATCTTCACCAATTCCCACTCTAAACTTTGAAGGTAACTCCAACTGAATCTTGATAATAAATCTTACTCAATCCCAAGACTTCAAACTCGAGGTGGTTGAGCTTTGATTGGGCCTTATCTTCAGCATCCATGATTGCCTTCCACTTCGAAAAGCATTTTACTGGAGAATTACCAATGAAATTGTTTGAAGCTACGTCTACAATTTGAAGCATTGGCCAGTTGACATTATGCCCGGGACAACCAATGGGCCTGTTAAAGTTGTTAGACTGCAAAACAAGTACACACATCATGATATGTTCTTCAAGTAATATGGGAAGATATCCTCAATGTGGTTGTTACCTATATCAAAGACCTCTCTAACTTTGTGCAATTGGCCAGGGACTTTGGTAAGTGTCTGATAAGTTGGTTTCCATTGAGATCTACAGTTTGTAATCCACAATCATATGGAAATGTATTAGAAATTGTGCCACTGAGATTGTTTTTCCTTAGATCTAGCACCCCAAGAGTCCTACTCATCCCACTGAAGCATTGGGGAATTGTGCCACAGAAGGAATTATTTGACAAATCAAGAACAAGGAGGTAGGTTCCATTACATATTGATGCAGGAGAGATACTCCCATTGAATTTATTGCTTGCAAGAGAGAAGAAATAAGCAATAGTGAGGAAGTTGTTACTGCGAACAGGTATAACTGAGTTGAAATTATTTCTTGAGAAATCCAAGTACATAATCGATGGTGGGAGATTTGGGAGTTTCCCCTGGATCTATGGTTGGAGTGAAAGGTCGAGGACACTCAAAGAAGAATGAGTGAGTGAAGATCCTTCAAAAGTCAAAAAATAGTTAAAAGATAGATTTAACTCAAAAAGATTAGGAAGTTTCCAGATCTATTTGGATATCTCTCCGCTAATCTGGTTGTTTGAAAGGTCTAGAATTGCTAATTTGGATTGGATTCTTAAGAAATTAGGACATGATTTTAGGTTGCTAGAAGCCAATTTTAATGTAGCAAGCTCGGGAAAGGAGTCTAATGAAGAATTAGTTACATTTTACTCAATCGATCAGCTGTTGTATGACAGATCAATCTTTGTAAATTTCTCAACTGCTGAATCACAACAAGCTGCAAGGAGCCGTTGAAGTTGTTTGAAGAAAGTGATAAGATCTTAAGACCTCGGAGATCAAAGATTGACACTGGCCAGTATTCTCCCTTCCGACTTGTTGCTACTCAAATCAATGGTCTCCAGTACAGTAGAAAAAATATTGGGAATTGATTGAGCTGACCAGAAAATTGGTTGCCAGAAAGAAGTAGGTTTTGCAATGATGAAAGGGAAAATAGAGAAACTGGAATACTCCTTTCCAGTGAATTGTAATACAAATCAAGATTTACTAGATACCGAAGCTTTTCCCGATGAGTGGAGGTAATCTGACCAGGGCAGATAATTACAAGAAAGGTTTATTTGAGTCAGATTCTTGGCCATGCTAAGTGAAGTAATTGGCCCGCTGAGAGTACTGTTCCCTGAAAAATCCAAATCAAACAATTGTGTAGGATGTGCTATTGTTTTCGGGATTGATCCACTGAAATTACAATTCGGAAGATCTATTTGGGACAACATTATAAGGTAACCAATAGATTAATCTGGCAATGTTTCTGAAAAATTTGTATTACTAAGCATTAGGGTTCAAAGAGATCCATTTTGAGGAAAGTCTGGCAAAGAACCATGAAGAAACTCATTATAAGACAAGTCAAGAATCTCTAGTGTTGGTAACTGGAAGATCTTTCTTGGGAATATGCCGTATAACCCAGAAGAGCTAAGACTCAAGGATGTCAAATATTTGAGTTTTGCGAAAAGCTCTAGAATTGGTGTACAGAAAATGTTCTCATCCAGATGAATAATGGAGAGGAACTGAAGGTTTAGTAAGGAGTAATCGATAGCGCCTAAAAGATAATAATTTGAGAAGCTTAAAACTGGTTGAAGATGATAAAGTCCGACACCACCCTTTCCCTCGTAATGATATGTCGACTCCGTCGAGATGAAGTTCTATTAGTTCTGAAAGATTCCGAACTAGCATATGCAAATTTGGATCCTCAAGTTTCAGGGAATGAGGAACTCCTAGAAAGTAAAGGGTAGACATATCAAGAATAACCAACCTCGTCAAGCACGAAATGGCAATTAAAATCTATTACCAGCTTATTGTACAATGAGAAATAATTTGTACTAGCACTAAATAGACAAACTCCATGCAAACTCTTGTAAATAAGTGGACCTTACTTTAAAAAAACTATTTTTTATTAGTGGGATCTACTTTTTTACAAAAGGTTTGTATGAGGCTTGTCTATTTAAAACTTGTATCTAGCATTACTCTTACATAATAACACTTATTTTTTAATCACATGTATCACGTGCACATTAGTTACAGTGTACATCACTTGATTACTTTACCATATATTTTTGTACTTTATTTTTATGATGAAATACAAGGTTCTAGAATTCTTTTCTCTTCTAATCGAGCTTTCCCCCTTCCCTCTTATCATGGTATCACATGTAACCCTAATTCATCAGTGATGATTCACCATTGGTATTGCCTCTGATGATTCCTCTTCTTCTTCCGTTGTACAACATCATACTTTTGAGGATTATTCAAATCCTTATTATCATCAAAGTGGTGATCATCCTGGAGCGATTCTCGTTTCCAAGCCACTAAATGGAGACAATTATCTGACATGGAATCGATCCACGTCCATGGCACTCATTGACAAGAACAAGCTGTGTTTTGTTAATGGTGCTCTACCACTACTTACAGAGACAGATTCAATGTATAATGCATGGATTTGATGCAATACTGTCGTTCTGTCGTGGTTACTCAATGCTTTGTTGAAAGAGATCACTTCTTCAATCATTTACATCAACTCTGCTAAAAAGATGTGTCAAACTTAGGTTTTAGAGGTACAGGAGACTGAAAAGGTTGCTTGAATTGTCGAGTCCACCCTACAGGTTACACTTGCCCACAAACGGCACTCAATACTTCGATTCCAGCACACCATTTTTGTGGACGATCTCCTTTTGAATATGAGTTCTTTCTTTAATTGGAGCAACAAGGATTGTTGATCCTCCAAACTAGGGGTATAACCAGTCTAGTCCGTTCTGGTTTTGGACAAAATCTTGGACCGAACCGGTATGTACCGGTTTGGCATTTTTCAAAACCGATTGCACACTAGTTACCCTCATAAACCGATACTTCCGATTTTACCTGTTTCAGGCCCGATCCAGTCCCGTTTTCCAATTTTTTTAAAATATAAGTTTGACAATTTGTCATTAAAAATCTGTTATAAAAGTAGCTATAACTATATATATATGTGTGTGTGAGTGTGGGGTAAGTACTTGCCAATTAAAGGATTAATGTAAGCCTTATTTTTATTACAAGAAAAATTACAAAACCCTATCAATATAATTTTAAAAACTCAATCACAAAACACAATTTCACAAACCCAATCACAAAACCCAATCAAGGTAAATTTCGGATTCTAAAAACCCTAATATAGTAATCTCACAGATTCACAAATATCATCTATCATAATTTCAAAGTAATTTCATAAACCCAATCACAAAACCCTAATATCACAAACAAAATAATAAACATAATCACAAAAAATCTTAAATTTCGGATTAAAGAACCCTAATATCACAAACCTAAAAACCCAATCACAAAAATCTCAATATCACAAAACTCAAAAACCCTAATATCACAAAACCCAATCACAAAAATCCTAGTATGTAATGTCAAAAAAAAAAAAAACTTACCGTTGAAAGGGCAAACTCGGCAGAGAGACAAAGGCCGAGAGAGTTGAGATGAGAGAGTGAGAGACTGGAGAGTTGAGACTGAGAGACAAGAGAGTGAGCAGACGAGAGAGTGAGAGCACTGAGAGTTTGAGAGGCAGAAGGTAGAAACTTAGAATGAAAGTTACGAGTTTATTTTAGGGTTTGGTTATAAGGAACACGGCGCCGTTTGGCATTTCATATTGAATTAATATTTGATTATTTTCAATGTGTTTTTTTTAATGATAATTAAAAATGTTTTTGATGATTTGGGAAATTGATAATTATAATTTATATATATTTGTAATACATTTAATAGACTATAGTCTAATATATTAGACTATATAATATATATATTGATATATATATTTGTAATACGTTTAATATACTATAGTCTAATAGTATTAATATTAGCCTATTAGTATAGTTATATATTAGTATTAGTTATAGTGATTTAGTATAACTATATTAGTATGAGTATAATTATAGTCTATATTAAACTATTAGTATTAGTTAAATAGTTATAAACTTATATATTAGTATAGCTATATAAATTATAATATATTAGACTATATAATAGTATTTATATTAGACTATTAGTATAACTATATATTAGTATTAGTTATAAACTATATACTAGTATAGCTATCTAATACATAATCAATTACGTTTTCATTTTTAAGATTAAACTTTTATTTTATAATAACATTATCTTATATATAATTATATTAATAGCATATGATCAAACAAATTACAAATGTTCATATTTAAGATTAACATTTTATGTTATAATTTATAAATTATAATATGAAATTATTTCATATATGATATATATAAATTATATATATTATATATAAAAATTTCACATATAGTTATACATTATATATAAAACTTATATATTAATATATAAAAAATATTTTGTATAATTTTAATTTTGTATAAAACTTATATATAAAATATTATTTTTTATCAATCGGTCCAGTCCGGTCTGGAAAATTCTAAAACCGAAACTGGACCGGTTTCAGCCGGTTTACGCATTATAAGAACCAATCCCGAACCGGACCAGTTCAAAATCAATCCAACCAATCTGGTCCGGTTAAGGCCAATTTTTCGGTTTAAATTTACATCCGTACTCCAAACATTGGCCAGGGACCAGAAAAATAGATAAGCTCAGCAAAGTAGACAATATTGGTAGTACGAAAGAAAAGCGATGAGAAGAACGGATGTATCATTGGAACGTTGAATATCAAGAGAGACCCGTACAGTAGAGAATTGTAAAAGGAGATGAAATTAGTAGGGGGTTCAAGAACTGATTATGAATAGGTAGGGTTAGGCACGGGCAATAATTAAGCTTCGTTTGTTTACACAAAACTCATATTTCATCTCATCTCAATCATTATAAATTTTTCAAATTCCCATACAAAAATATAATAAACAATTTAATTTTTTCAAATCTTAAAATAAAAATAATATTAAAAAATATATTCTAACAATATTTTATTCAACTACTATTTAAAACATCTCATCTCATCTCATCTGAACTGTGTATCCAAACTCAGCCAGTCAGCCTAAATGTAGAATGAGAGGTTGAAGGAGGAGAAAAGGTGCGGTCCAAGAAACTGCATATCTGTCTGTATCATGTTTGTTTTGTATATTGGAAAAGACGCGTTTGTGTGGGTCTTTATTTATTCCAATCAAGATTTTTCCATTCATAATATCAGACAGATATATGGTTATTTGTACAATTGTCAAACATGCAAAACAACATAAAACCAGAGAGAACAAACACTGTATCGCCCAGCAAATACATAAAAGGCAACATTAACTCCCAGAAAATGGAGCAATATCATCAGCAAGCCTACTAGCTAGAAATGGTGGAGGTTCTTACCACCATTGTAATGTATTATCCACTGATATTGCAGGATGAGCTAAGAGATGGGCTGCCTCATTTTCTTGTCTAACCATATGAACAATTTTATAATGTAGGAAACAGGACAGCAATGACTTAATCTCACGTATCAATGGGCCATAATGTGACAAATGCTCGTAATCTGAAAAAATTGCTTCCACAATAACCAAAGAACCACCCTCTAAAATCAAATCAGAGACACCCAATGGTAAAAGTATTTGAAGTCCCCATAAAGAAGCAAGGGCCTCAGTTTCTTCCACCTCATATACATCATCCACTCTTCTACACATAGCCATAAGCCTTTCACACCTCATTTCTAAGAATTGAACCCACACCCGACTTATTTAATAGATGAAAAACAGCCCCATCAAAATTCAACATACATTTACCAACTGGAGGAGGATGCTAACATAATAATGGAATTTGCTTATGAACCTGTTCAGAAGCCTTGATCTGCTGAAAGTTCTCCATGCACTTTAGACAAGAGATAATAATATCATGTATACTTGTCAGCATTGTCAAATATGCAAAAGTTTCTATGTTTCCAAATTCCCCAAGCAATAATTAGGAAATGAGAAAGTGTAGAGAAATCAGCATGTTGAACAATATCCCAAACCAACAAATCAAATCAAAAATAGCTATTGCAATCAAAACAACTCACATAAAAAAAATCCATCCAAACCTGAATTAAGTTGGGACAAGTACATAAAGCATGAAGAGTATCCTCCACCCGACATGGACAATAAATTCTAATTCTACTTTGTAGGTAAATTGTTACCACAAGCACGCCAAGCAAAATTTTTCACCTTATTAGGAATTTTTAGGTTCCAAATAGTCTTCCAAAATAAATGATTAATGTGTCTATTTGAGGTAGCCCCCTGATCTGCCGCAGAAAGAATATTCAAAGTAACATAGTAGTCTGATTCATAGTAAACAGACCATTTTTCATGTGTCTCCAAACCAGTTGGTCACTGCATCACTGAGCAAAAATAAGAATTTCAGAGTCTCAACAACCTCACTGGGAAGAAAAACATGACGCACTAACTCACAATTCAGCCTCTCATAAGGAAACCCCCAGAATTGCAGCAACCCAACCATCAGATGACAGAATATTCAAGGAGTAAGTACTTTGCTCCCAGGAGAATGAGGCAGTCAATTATCATCTCATAATCTAATTTGATCTCCACTACCTATCATCCATGAACATCTTGAATTAATAATCATTGGCATAAAAAATACTTATCCAAACAAATTACAGAGCACTACCCAAATTAATGTGTAAAAAATCAAAATGGGGAAAATACTTTGCTTTAAAGACTTTAAAAAACAATGAATTTGGATAATGAAGAAGCCTCCAACTTTGTTTTGCCAAAAGAGCTAAATTAAAAGATTCAAGATCTCCAAAAGCCCATGCCACCTCTAAATTTTAAAAAGTACAAACGTTTCCAACTAGCCCAATGAATTTTCATCTCTTCAACCTGTTGTCTCCATCGAAACCGACCATACATCCTCTCTTATTCTTGACAAAAACCTTTAGGTAGCTTGAAAAAACTCATGGTGTAATTCAAAATAGTTTGAACCACTGCTTTAATTAAAATCTCCCTGCCTGCTTGTGGAAGAAGTTTCTCATTCTAGCCCTGAAGCTTAGCCCAAACATTCTCCTTGATATCCTGAAAAGTGTTAATTTTAGATCAATCCATAAAGGAAGGTAAATCAAGATACTTATCATGGTGTTGAATGGGCTGAGGGCCCCATATTTCTTTGATTTCCTGCAATGTTTCCCTCCACACATTATTACTAAACATCAACTTTGTTTTCACCGAATTGAACTGCTGTCTTGAAGCAGCCCCATATGCTGATAAGATGTGCTGTAATTTTTCATTAGCAACAATAGTTTGACTAAAAATAAATGATTAATACGGGGAGCTTGGTTACAAACCCGAATCCCCAATAAAGAACCATCCAAATTAGCTGCTTGTAACATCAAGGAAAAAACCTCAGCGCAAAACACAAATAAATAAGGAGAAAGAGGACAACCCTACTTCAAACCATGAGTAGGATAAATACTAGCAGTTGGGACATCATTGAGAAGAACTGGATATGATACAGATGAAACAAAAGCCATAATGAGAGTAATTCATCTTGGGCTGAAACCCATCTTTTGAATCACTTGTTTCAGAAAAAACCATTTAACCTGATCATACGCCTTGCTCATATCCAACTTGATGGACATATAGTCCTTTCAACCTCTTTCTCCTACAAATGACATGCACCGACTCAAATGCCACCAAAATATTATCCATAATGGTACAAAAGCACATTGTGTAGGTGAAACAACAGTAGCTAAAATCAACTTCAAGCGGTTTTGCAAGAACTTTGGCAATTATTTTATAGACCACATTACATAGAGAAATTGATCTATAGTCACTAAGAAATTCAGGTGCTCTTCTTGGGAATAAGCACAAGATATGTACGGTTAAGCTCAATAGGAACATAACTAGAATTCAAACAATAAACAATCGTACGAATAATAGAATCACATACAATGTGCCAATACTTCTAAAAAAATTATAGGGGCATACCATATGGTCCTGGAGCTTTGAGAGGTTGCATTTGGAATACAGTGGTTCTAATTTCTTCACTTGTAAATTCCATAAGCAAAACTTCATTCATTGAATCATCTACCCAGAGGCTGAACAAAATCCAAAACTGTATCCATATTTTATAGAGCTGTAGAAGAAAATAACTTATGAAAATAAAGTTGGACAATTGGTTCAATATCTGCCCCACTTCTAAGACAACCCCCAGCTTCCTTGATATTAGTAATCTTATGTTTCCTCTGACGTTGGGATGCCTTATAATGGAAAAAAATTTATATTCTGGTCACCAGCTCACAACCAAGACACTCGTGATCATTAATGCCGAATCATTTCCTCTTGTTCCAGCAATAAGTTGGTATCATTTCAAATTGTTGATATAGTAACAGTGAATCATAAACATGAGCATTCACAATGGTTTCTTTATCTTGTTTTATAAAATACATTACCGAAATCTACTTTTTATATTTTTCATACTAACGTTTAGAATATACCATACATCAACTTATATATTTTTTCTCTATATCATTTAAATATTTTTTTAATATTTTTTTTATTTATTTCAAATATTTCCTCTAAATATCAATAGATTTGTAATATCCTCATATTTTTTAAAATTTACAATATCACCTACCCAATATACAATGTCATTTGAAAATAATTACTTTTCCGCAGCATTTGTACCTCAGAACTAGCTCTAGTTTGCCAATATTTACTCTCTTTTTACTTCTCTAACTTGATTTTATTCTCAGAAAATTAATTTAATTTTTAGTAATTGTTCAATGCATCTATTTGATCTAGATGCCCGACAATTTTTTTTTTCTAAGCAGATGCCCCACACTTGATTGAAAGGGTAGCCTTATTAATAACATCAAAGCTTCTGCATGCATAAAAGTCAAAGACGATCACAACAGAGTGCTAGAGAGTACATGAGAGAAAAAAGGGTGGGGCTGGTGCGAAAGTAATAAGAGCTTAAATGAGAATAAGATAAAAATGAAAAGAGGATGAAATGAGAAAGAAATAATAAAAAATTATTTAGATGGATGAACAGTAACTGAAACGTGTAGCGGGTTTACTGTAGATGAATGGAAAATAGAAATAGAATAGATGATCGATTGGAGGGGCTTCTTATCAAATTTCTCTTTAATATACAGGAAATTTTATTTTACAAAATCCATTGTGAATGGTCTTAGCACTCAATTTTTGCTTTACATTCTTAAAACTATCTCAACTCCACTGGGTAAGATTACGACCACAACAATGTAATTTTGCAAACATATCAAAATAGGAGACAAATCACCAGAAGAAATCCAAGCTTTAGCTATTTTCTCCTCACCTTGGAGCTCCCACTCACATCGCTTCAGACAGGAGAAGCGCCTTCGAAGAGGTGCATAAATGAGTAGACCATCAGTGTTCGATAACAAAAAGTTCTAGTCAGAAACAGAGCTAAGTATGTTTTGAACACAGATGGATGGGTATAAATCAGACCATTCACAATTGCCCATAAATCTATCCAACCTCTCGCTAATATTTGTTGTCCATTCTCTCATATTACTCCAAGTGAAAGGAGAACCTTCAATAGGTACACCTATCAATTGGCAGTCATAAAAAACTGACCGAAAAACATTCATATGCTAAGTTGGACGTGGTCAACCCCCCATTTTTTCAGAATCAAATACAATTTCGTTGAAGTCATCAAAACACAGTTGAATTAGACAGATGACTTAATAAAGACCAAATATCCAGGTTTATGGTGACCATAAAGTGCCGTAATTCTTCAGGTTACATCTCTATTAACAACAGAAATACAAGCATTGAAATGACATTCTAAATAAGAAGAGAGATTGAGATTTACCTCAATACTCCAAAACAAACAAATTCCTCCGCTTCGTCCTTCACTAGCCATTGATAAATAAAAAGAAAAACCCAACCGAAAAGTAGGACCAATTCCATGACTTTGTCAGTTTTTAAAACTGGGTAATGAAAAGTAGTTTCATTTAGAATATCTCACAATGTCTATCAATGGTAATGACATAATTTGTGAATAATAGTGAAATTATTTGAGTTTAGATATTTTATTAGATTTTGAAAAATGAAAGAAAAAAAAATTGATTAAAATTATTATAAAGTTAAAAAATTAAAAACTTATTATTATTCAACTTTTTTCAGTGGCTTCCCGCAATGCTCCAGGCCTCCCTACGATGGGAGGACTTTTCTGGTAACTTTCACGAGAACCATTTTACGATTATTCTAATGTTTCGTGACAAGCATGGGCTTCCTAAAACACCTTTTAATAGAAACAAAGGTATTTATATTATGGTTGGAGAGAGGAAACTAATTTCATATCACTGAGAGGAGTAGGAAGGTCACTAAGGAGATGGTGCTCAACCATGCTGTGCTTGTTGGCTGGCGAATACAATGGCAGAGTGCTCATTAGCGTTGGGTAGGAAAGATTTTTACAAGACATATCGCGATGAGACTAAGGTTTTGTTTGCTCATAGACATTCTAATGCTTTTGGGCATTTCTTTGAAGTAACGGACTATAGTGGTGGGGATCCAGGTCTTTCGGCGATGCTGGAAGGAGTGGAAGGAAAGGGTTGGAAAAGCCTTTCTATGGAGTTAAAGCATACTTTTTCCGCGCATATTCCGACAAACAAAGCTCTAGCGTTGGCCCCATGTCTAGACAGAGTGGTGGACAAGGGAAAGGAGATGGGGAGGCAGGTCAAGTCGTATGCAGAGGTTACAATGGGTGCATAACAGAGGTGAAAAAAACAAAAAAAAGGGTGCATAGCAGAGGAGCTTATCACCACTATAAAGAAGTGTGGTCGATGTGATGTGCCAGAAATAGGGAGTGGAGGTCTGACCTATGTCTGCTCAATAGAAAGTGAGGTGTAGATGGCCTTATCTGGTTCAAAAGAGGTATTTTTCGATGTGAATAAGGAACTGGAATTACTAAGGAAGGCGGTAAAAGCTTTTCCTTGCAAAATGGACATGGGCCTAGGCCAGGGCTAGGGCCAATGGTATTTGAAAAGAGGAAATGCTAAGGAGGTAAATGGGCTGAACATGCCCAACAAAGGAAAGGACAAGACTTGTTTGGGTCAAATAGGCCCAAATTGTACACCTTGAATGAAATGGAGGCTAAAATGGACTGGGCCTTCCTTCGAAAAGGGCTCCACATCCACATCTGGGCCTGTCGGGCCAGTGGAAACACAGATACCTAAGCCTGTTGGCCTATTCCTGATACACCAGACAGGGGAGCCACTTATTTTTTCTGGCCAAAGATCTGCACCAGTGACACTTGGGACCGCTTTTGGAAGAATCTACGCCGGAAACCTAACGCCAGTACCAATCGAGTATGTGTAGATTTGTAAGTCATTATCCTCTGGGCTGATCTGTGAAACTACGGGAGGGCCACT
>QEOT01009389.1:25686-38493 GCA_003123785.1 Pterocarya stenoptera
AAAAAAAAACATTAAAAAAAAACTTAATATTGGAAAGGCCAAAAAATTGCAGCAAATAACTAAGAAATAAAAACATTAAAACTAAAAATTAAGTAACTAAAAAAGAAAAAGGAACTAGAAAAAACTAGATGAAGGGGAGGAATGGTCTTCGTTTTTCTGATTTTTATATATAATATCTTTTGTTTAAAAATATCATCTTTATTTATTTGAGCTTTTATTTACATTTTTTTTATAGTATTATAAATATTTGTATTTTTAATTAGATTGTTGACGTGGTGCTATGAAATTACATGTCAACTTCTCGTTGATAAGTTACATCAAGACCATGATTGATATCACGTGGGTCAAGTGCATTGAAAGATTGTGGTAAAACTTAAAAATTAAATGATAATGTTTATTTTAACAAAATTTTACAATTTCTTTGCTATTTCACTTTTGTGGAAAGCGCTTTGAAGTTTGAATTTCTCCTGACCAAAAGACACGGGATTCGGCATTCGCATTTTCTCACCTTTGGGATTCTTTTGGGCCAAAGTCCATTTAAGTTAGTCATGGTCAATATTTTGATTTCTAGTGTTCTATTTCTTCGTCATTCTTGAGAAGAAAATATAAAGGTTTATACGTGGAATTAGACTTTTTTTTTTTCATTACGGATCTAATGGTCTACTTCAATTGCAAATTTAAGCTAAAAAATCTATTTATCTTATTGATATTACAGAACATAACTGTTGTATTTTTGTAAAGTTGTTCTTTTAGAATAATTCGGTGGAAAAAGTGTTGAAGAATTCGAGAAAATTGGTTAGAATTGTCTTGCAATCTTTTGTTAGGAATGATAAGAGAAAAAAATAAAATAAAAGTGGAATCAATCACATATGAATAATGCTAGATACAGTTAGGGCGTGCAAGCTCTCTGCACTCCTTTAGAAAAAAAAATGGGACACAATTAAAAAAAGGGTACTGCTATACCCACCCACACTCTGCACCGAGAGCGTCATCGAGAAGGCCAATTTTTTTTTTTGTGATTTATTTTGAAACATTTTTTTGGATCGTTTAAACATTTAAAAATAAAAAATACAAATCACAAACTCATTAAAAACTACTTACTTAACTATTAAATAAAAATAAATAATAATAAAAAAGAGAGAAGAAATCAGTGAGGATCCTCGGTAAGCCAATCATTTTCTTTAAAAAAATTAATTTTTTTTTTATCTAAGTCTTAGATTTATCTACTATTTTTAAAGAGTGTTAGCAGGAGGAAGGAGGGGCCCCCACGTGGGCTGACCCCCTCCCTTCTGTGTACAATAACGTATGGCATTAAGCCATACGTTACTTGTCTTGTGACGCATGGCTTAATGCCATACGTTGCATGCCGTTGCAGCTTGCAACGGTTGCAATTTATTTGTAGTGTAACGGCTAGCTTCAAGGCCAGCCGTGTATGGGTGGACTATAAATAATCCCCCTCAATTTGGTTTTGGCACCATTCTGAAATACACAAAAACTCTCTCTCTTTTTGTTCTCTCTTAATAAAGTATTTAGGCTGTGGACTTGTTAAGTGATACTCTAGTTTTATACTGGATCTTTAAAAAAAAAAAAAAAAAAATACCTCCATAGGAGGTGCTGTGCGGACCCAGCCGGGGTGTCGCTCGCACCCAACGGTGCTGAGCACACCTGCGGGGGCCGTGCTCATCTAGTGGTGCTGCCCGCACCTTGAGGGTGCCGCGCGGGTGGTGCTGCGCGCAACCTGGTGCAGCGCAGCGTGGTACTGCAGCACTGCAAGGTGCTGCGAGCACCATCGCGAGGTGGTGCGCTCACCAATGCAGTGGTGCTGCGAGCACCCAACGGTGGTGTTGTGCGCACCAGGGGTGCCATGCGCATCACCTAGGTGCCGTGCGGACCACAGGAGTCCCGCGAGCACCACAAGGGTGCAGTGGCGACTCCGAGCTTTCTTCTTCCTACGATGGGCGGTTGCTTGAGCCGCTACAAATGGTTGATAAAGAAGGGGCACTTTTCATGTGAGCAGTGCCCGAGCTGGAGGTAGGAGATGACCTTCGGTCATCTGTTTGTTTTTTCATTGGGCCTGGGCCTCTCGGCCCGTTAGTTTTTTTTTTCTTTTGTTAAACCAAATGAAATTGGGCTTGGGCCATTCGACCCTTTTTATGTTTAAAAAAAACTCAGAACAATGCTTGATTACCTTCAAATCATTTCAATGTATTCACAACCTTAACCGCTACCAAGATGTAGCGTCATAGTTTGACGTCAGCAAACACTATCGAATATACGATATCGTAGAGTCTTTCCTTTGCACTAATATCACTCAATTTTGATCGAATCGCTTTCCCAACTATGCCTCTTTAGACCGTATCAATCATGGCCATAGACAGCATGCCAAAATAGCAGACATCACAACCGCCATCTCATGATACAGTCAAAAGTAAAGGACACTTAATAAAATGAGACTCACACAATGAGAAAGAGGGAAACCTTTTACTCACTTACTCATAAGGTCGAATAAGTACATGTAGTATGAAACACATGCTACGGTGGATTTCTCTTTCTCAAAGAGCATATGTCTATATCAACACTGTACAGATCTTGGTCTAGTCGCTCCTTAGGCGTCTAACCCGAGTTCCTCTATTTGCAAGCCTCCGAGGCGTCAAAGAGAATCTCGCATCTGGCTAACCACAGGCTACATGGATGGTGGGGTAACCCATGCATAGTCCTTTCAATGGACCTCATCTTAGCTCTCACTAAGGCGACATATCTTTGTATCAACCAACTTATCCCTTTGGACAAGTACCTAGGGACACAATGTCTCATCTCTACTCGCTACTCAAGCGCTAGAGGCGATCGCTCGTGTGAGTGAGTCGATCTAAGCCTGTTGACATATCTTGTGTGTGTGTTTTAGAAAAAACACTACGATAAAGACAAGAACTGAATCATATTGTATTAATATCCCAAAGGAAATGTTACATCTCAATGTCATTTGTAATACAAATTACATTTACAATCTATGCAGTCCTAGATTCCTAACATGAGCCTGAAAGACATTTCTTGCTATAGGCTTCGTTAAGGGATCAGCAACCATGCGACTCGTAGAGAGGTGTTTCAGAACCACTTCCTTTTGCGCTACCATGTCTCTAATGTAGTGATATCTGATATCTATATGTTTGGTTCTTCCATGATACTTTGAGTCCTTAGCATATGCGAGAGCTGCCATGCTATCGCAGAATATCGTCACTAGATCTAAAGTATCCATGACAATGTCTAAATGCTTCAGGAACCTCCGTAACCAAACAGCTTCTTGAACTGCTGCTGAACAAGTTATGTATTCCGCCTCCATGGTGGATAAGGCTATACAAGGTTGTTTCTTACTGTTCCATGTAATGGCGCCATTGTTGAGTAGAAAGACATACCCAGTAGTTGATTTGCGCTCATTTAGGTCACTGCCCCAGTCGGCATCATTGTAACCTCTTAGCTGCAAATTTGAACTCTAATAGCACAACACATAGTCTGCAGTTCCCTTGAGATATCGCATAATTCTCTTGACTGCTTTCCAGTGAGCTAGTCCGGGGTTAGATTGGAATCTACTCATTAAGCCAACTGCATAGCATATGTCAGGCCGAGTACACATAATTGCGTACATCAGACTACCCACAACATTAGCATAAGGGACATGGGCCATTTTTTTCCTTTTCTCTTTGAATCTTAAGACACAACTCTTTAGACAAGTTCTCGCTTCTTGCAACAGGGGTGTTAATGGGTTTACATACACTCATTAGGAAGCGCTCGACAACTTTCTGTATGTAAGTCTATTGAGACAAAGACAAAAGTCTCTTTGAGCGATCTCTGTAGATCTTAACTCCCAGAATGTATTCTGCCTCACCCATATCCTTCATCTCAAAATTGAAGGATAACCACTCTTTTGTGGCGACTATCAACCCTTTATCATTTCCAGCTAGTAGTATGTCGTCAACATATAATGACAACATAATGAAACTATTCTTGGACCTTTTGACATAGACACAATGGTCCTTTGTGATCGTCGTAAACCCATTCGAAAGAATGGCTCGATGGAATCTGAGGTACCATTGTCTATATGATTGTTTTAGGCCATATCTAGATGATTGCACACTTTGCACTCTTAACCTTTGACCACAAAACCCGTTGGTTGATCCATATAGATCTCCTTATCTAGTTCTCCATTGAGAAATGATGTCTTAACATCCATCTGGTAGAGTTCCAAATCCATATTTGCTACTATATCTAGAATCAGACGAATTGAGGCAAACCTCACCACTGGTGAAAATGTTTCCTCATAGTCTATACCCTCCTGTTGGGTATATCCTTTCGCCACTAAACGATCTTTGTACTTATCTATTGATCCATCCGACTTGCATTTAACCTTAAGAACCCATTTGTTCCCAATAGTCTTATGCCCTGTCGGTAGATCAACCAGATTCCAGACCTTGTTAGTCTTCATAGACTCAATCTCATCATTGAGAGCTTTCATCCACTCATCTTTAGTAAAAGATGAGAGAGCCTCATGAATTGTCCTAGGCTCATCATCATCATGCAGAGCTACTATAAAAGCTTCCCCTTCATTAGATCGGCAACTATGTTCTTGGATGTCATTTCACTACAATACCCAAAGAAGGGATATTACACACATACCTAAGAAATCTGCCGCGTCCATCCAAGCTAGAAAAAGAATAATTTAGACATGTCGCAAGATTGAAAAATCGCTAAACTTCATAATCATCTCTTGCGTCACAATATCCAATTATTAAATTTCTAACCTAATTCCCACGCAAATTTAAAACAAATATGGGAGAATTAATCATCATAAACCTCAACCATACTCCCATTATCTTAAGTAGTCATCTAGACCTAGTCACATGTAAAGACATAACTTACTAAAATCTCAGTAACCTTTTGGGCCAATCTACAAGAACAGCTACCCAGACTACAACAACCTGTTGGGCTAGTCTACAAGGATAGCCAGAATACAGTGACCTGTTGGGCCAGTCTACAAAGATGGTTCTTCTAAAACCATTACAATCCGTTTTTCTTGTTCCATCAGTGCATTTATAGTTTTTACTAGGACCACCGTAGTCTTTTGGCTATACAATGTATTTACGGTTCTTACTGGGGCCATCGTAGTCTTTTGACTATACAATACATTTACAGTTTTTACTGGGGTCACTGCACTTCTTTCAGCCTATCATTTACACTGACAATTCCAACTAAGACTACTTAGTGGAAATTTTCTATTTTATCATTAAAAAAAATAAAGACTAATGTCTAATCATTCAAGTCTAACATTCATAGATGATAAAATAATCACATATCCACATGTTCAATTCACACATACATGTAATCACATTTAATCTAAAATATTAAATAAAAGATCACATGTAATATAACATTATGGAATTAAAAAAAAATAGCATGAATACAACCATATATTCACATGTAATCACATTTAACTTAAAACATTAAATAAAAGATCACATGTAATATAACAATATATCTAAGCATCTATTAAATCATGCAAAGAAAAAAATCCTTTTTTTTTAAATAAAAAAATAAATGTATAATAAATACATTTAAAATCCCCACCTAAACCAAAAGAAAGTCGCAACCCAGTGGTACGCGCTCCCCTTATATAACCGGTGGTCTTGGGTTCAAGTCTCATTGTGCTATTTTCATCCCCTTTTATTTTTTTTTTGCGTTTTAAAAAAAAAGTTTAAATAGTGCTGGGCCGAAAATTGAGTGATATTAGTGCAAAGGGAAAACTCTACGATATCGTTTCTTCGATAGTGTTTGCTGACGTCAAACTATGACGCTACATCTTGGTAGCGGCTAAGGTAGTGAACACATTGAAATGATTTGAAGGTAATCAAGCATTGTTCTGATTTTTTTTAACTCAAGAGGGTTCGAAAATGCTTGATCTTGATGCGATCGAATGAGTCTAGGACATGACCAGACACTTTAGAGATATTACTATGATGGTCTTCTCTGGGAGAGATTTGGTATATGTACTCTCAACTTTCTACAGATGTGCTTGGTGGTCGCACGGCTTATTTACTTGTATGAACAAGATTGAGAACATTAGAGAGATGCAAACCTGGGGTCATGCCCACTATGTGCGAGTGGGAGATGTTAGCAGGAGGAAGGAGGGGTGCCCACGTGGGCTGACCCCCTCCCTTTTGCTTACAGTAACATATGGCATTAAGCCATACGTTACTTGTCTTGTAACGCATGGCTTAATGTCATACGTTGCATGTCGTTGCAACTTGCAACGGCTACAATTTATTTGCAATGTAACGGCTAGCCTTCAAGACCAGCTGTGTATGAGTGGATTATAAATAGTCCCCCTTAATTTGGTTTTGGCACCATTCTGAAATACACAAAAACTCTCTCTCCTTTTGTTCTCTCTTGATAAAGTATTTAGGCTGTGGGTTTGTTAAGTGATACTCTAGTTTTATACTACGTACTACACTTCGCCACTAAGAGGAAACACTAGTGAATTGTCAATCTGGAGAAACTTGTGGAGCAATTTTGTAAGCTGAACTTGAGGTATTTTTCTGCTGTACTTTCTTACAAAGAGAATACACGATGCTTACACACATTAGGATTACAAATATCATTTCTCATAAAAAATACAACGCGACGGTCGTACAAGAATTTAATGCAATATATAGTAAACTATAATCAATAGATCAGGTTGGATCAAAAGCCAAAACAAGTAAAAAAAAAAGTCTCATTGAAAAATCCTTATTGAATTTTGTAGATAGAAAAAAAAAACTCTACACAGCCACAACATAATTAAACTCTACACAAATAGGCCTAAAAAAAGCTCCTATTAGTACTTGTAAGGAATTGTTTGTTGAACTCTCCAGACAAGTAGAAAACAAGAACTAGACAAAGGAAGATTTGCTTCCATATCACGTCTTCAACAATTCACTAGTTACAGATATCATTATGCTAATAATATTTATTCTTTATTTAATAGTGTTTGAAATATTTATAAAGACAGTAATAGATGTCGTATCATTCACTTTATTTTTTTGAATAAGAATAACCAATTTTATTCAACTTTAGCTTAGCAAATGTTGGATACAAGGAGGGACTCCCTCCAAAGAAATGCTCTCCTCAAAGAGTTTTAATACATCCTTAGCTAAACAATGAGCAATACAATTGAAATTTCTAGAGACATGCATGGCAGACCAGTTTGGCCTGTTCTTGAGCTCGGATTTGATGTCTTGAATGATCAAACCTGCTGTGCTCCAATCCCTTGGCTCCCTCTTAAGATCTTGAACCACATTGAGTGCATCCCCTTTAAGAATTACGCTATGAATTCTTAACTGTTTACACAAAATGACAGCTTTGAGAGGGAGATTCCCTGATTTTCCTCTTGTTGAGATTGAGATTTGTTGGCAATGAGTCATGGCAGGCCCTCCACAATAGCATCTTAGCTGCACTTGGAACTTTAACTTTCCATATTTAGACCAGATCTCCTTGTGACTTGCTCGAATAGAGGGTTGACTATGGATGACAGATTCATTTCACCAAAAAGATGATAAGCACTCTTTACTGTAAATTGACCATCTTTAGTGCACCATCATACTAACTGATTTGAAATGCCACTCCAGCTGATAGGAATCCTACATATTTTGTTGATATCCTCTTCTGTAAAAATACTTCTCAATACAGGCAGGTTCCATGCTTTTGTATGCTCATCAATCAAATTAATGACTTGCCAATGTGATACCTCTCAACCAAAGGAGTCTGTACCTTAAAGGAAGTAGGTTGAGGAATCCATTTGTTTTTCCATATATTAACAACCTCCACATTCCCAATCCTCCACAGCATGCCCTCTTCCAGAACAGGTCTAGCTTCCAAGGAACTTCTCCAAAGGTAAGAGGCATTGCTGCCAAGCCTTGCATGTAAAAAGTCAGATTTGAAAAATTACTTGGCTTTCATCACTTTTGCTGCTAAAGAGTGGGGTTGTTGTATCAATCTCTAACCCTGCTTGGCTAAGAGTGCAAGATTAAACTGCTCAAAGTCTCTATAGCCTAGACCACCTTCTGTTTTGATCTTACCAAGCAATTTCCAAGGAATCCACTGAGTTTTAGTCCTATCCCCTTTGCTACCCTATCAAAATTGTTGCATTAACTTGTTGATAGCATTGAGAATAGTTTTAGGAAGTTTGAAGATACTCATGCAGTAAGTTGGGATAGCTTGCACAATTGATTTCAAGAGCACTTCTTTACTTGCATTTGAAATGAACTTCACCTTCCAATTTTGAATTCGGTTTCCCTGACTTCTCCAAATTTAGTCTCTGTCCAGAAGCATCCTCATATGAGTTTAATAGTCTGCTACTCCACTCCAGTGCATTAGCTTTGCTAAAAAGCAATCTAGCTTCTGTTTAAAAAAAAAAAGTGGTTAACCAACAAAAAGCCCCTTGCAAAAGGGAAGCCAGATATGTGCCCCTTCCTCTCAGTTGTATCCATCAAGTTTCCAAGAGCCTCAATACAAAGAATAAAAAGATAAGGGGAAAGAGGATCCACTTGTCTAAATCCTCTAGATGGTTGGAATGGTTGCTGAGGTACACCATTAATCAATAGGGAGTATTTCACAAAAGAAACACACTGCATTATCAAATCTGTCCACACCTTCTCAAAACCCATCTTAAGTAAAACAGCTTCCAAAAAGGACCATTCTATTCGATCATATGCTTTGCTCATGTCCAGTTTCATTGACATGTAACTCACCTTTTTACTCTTCATTTTATGTTGCATGGAGTGCATTGCTTCATAAGCAACAATAATGTTATCTAAAATCAAACAAAAGCATTTTGGTATGGGGAAATCAGCTTAGACAGAAATGGTTTCACTCTATTGGCCATGACTTTGGACCACTTTATAAACCACATTACATAGGCTTATAGGTTCATACTTAATCACCATTGTGGGACTCCTCTTCTTAGGGATCAAAACAATGTAGGTTTCATTGAGCTCATGTAACCCTCTCTTAAAAGTAAGGACCTCTCTGACAGCTAAAACCACCCCCTCACCCCCTCACAAACTGCAGCCCAGCTGCCTTGATAAAACCCAACAGAGAACCCATCTGGTCCTGGGGAACTCAATGGGTCCATTTCAAACACATCATTTTTTACCTCTTCGTATGAGTTTACTCTTTGAAGCTGACAGTTCATCTCAGGTGTCACAACAAGATTAAAATCTATAAGAACATCAGCAATACCCCTTGGGTTAAAAGTCATAAAAAGGTTTTGATAATGCCTGTGAGTAGTGGCACAAACCTCTGAATTATTACTAACACTCACCCCCATTTCATTGCTGATCTTGGAAATAGTATTTGTCTTTCTTCTTTGAGTAGCACATTTGTGGAAATAACTGGTATTCTTATCACCTTCCTTAAGCCACAGCTATTTTGACCTTTGCTGCCATTTGACCTCCTCATCTACTAACATCACATTGAATTCATCTTGAAGGCCTTTGATGGCTTCATTAAATTCTCCTTGATTTAGTCTATGCATCTCCTGGATCATATCACTTTTTTGTCTAATCTGATGCCTTTGCTTCCCAACTGAGATTTTAGACCAAGTCTTCAAGTTATTCTTGCATCTATCTAGGTCCCGCTTAAGATTTCTCACAGGTTGCCCCCCTTTTAGAAAGGCTTGCCAGGACCTCCTGATAATATCCTTGCACTTCCACGTTGAGGAGCAAAAAGCTTCATACCTGAATATTTTTTCTCTCTTGCTCACAACAGCTCCAAAGACGTCTGTCTGTGGAGGATAGGAGATGGAAGGTGACTTGTCATCTTTGTGTGAGGGAGTGAAACTTACAAAAGAGGAAAAACCAGTCTGAAGTAGTGGAAGTGGATGAGAAGAAGATCAAACAGACTCAAGATGTGGAGGGGGAGGAGTGTGTTTTCAAGGTAGTGGTTGTAGTTCAGCACTGCCAATCCCCATGAAGCTCCTATGTTGGAACTGCCGAGGGTTTGGGAACCCTCGGACAGTTAATGAACTTCACAATTTGGTGAAGGAAAGAGCCCCATTAAATGCATTCACTTTAATAGCATATATATTGAAACAAAGCGGAACAAAGAAAAAGTTTTATAAACCTAGTTGTATTGCTCCTCAAAATTATTCCCAATGTCTCAATCCCCAATTTCTTTGAGTTGGTCTATGCTGGATTTTTCTTCCAAGATACAGTTTGGGAATGATCTTGAAAAGAATGCCATCAACTTGTTTGAAATACCATATCCTCCACCTCTCCCAAAACATAAGCGGCCCATTGAAAATCCCACATCTTTCTCGCCATGACAGGATTTTCTTATTTCATTTCACAACAAGAGCTTATGGATGTTCCATGAACTGAAATATCCATAAGTACTTGGTCCAAAAATCGAGAAATCTCATCTTGGTCAAGGATTAATAGGTTTTTGTTAACTTCAGATTGGGAGTTATATTTTTCAGATGTAACTCAAAGAAGATTATCCCGGTTATGCCTTGATCACTTTGCCATCATCTTAGATTGTGTATGCATCCAAGGGAGTAAAAGATATTTTACATTTGAGAATATGTGGCTTAACTCTGATGCTTTTGTAGACAAGGTCAAACAATGATGGTCTTCTTACAATTTCCTAGGCTCTCCAAGCTTCATCATGGAAAGAAAGTTAAAAGCACTGAAATATGATATGAAACAAAGGAATGAACAAGTTTTTTTGGCAATGTGATTCAGCAGAGGTGCTTTTTCTTATATGAGCTGCACAGTCTGGAGGGCGAGTAGGAGGCAAGAACTCTCTCTGAATATGAGAGAACTCACAAGAGTCAGGTTGTCACAGAACTTGAAAGAGTAATATTGATGGAGGAGATCCCCTGAAGACAAAAACCATGGGCGTTATAGCCCAAGGAGGAAGACAAGTATATGAAGTTCTTTTATAGGGTGGCTAATTATCATATGAGGAACAATGCTATTGATATGTTGATGGTAGATGGGGCAGTTTCCTCTCATCAACTACTCATCAAGAACCACATCGCACAGTAATACCAACACCTCCTATCTAAACAGCAAACCTGGCGACCGAAAGTGGATAGTATAACTTTTTCAGCATTAGATCAATAGTGTGTAGGATGGCTAGAGAGGCCCCTTGAAGAAGATGAAGTGTGCAAAGTAATCCATGGCATGGTTAGTGATAGGGCTCTAGGCCTTAACGATTTTACCATGGGCTTCTTCCAAGCTTGTTGGGAAGTGATTAAGGGTGATCTTATGTAGGTCTTTAAAGATTTTCATATTAATGATAGATTTGAAAAAAAGAATAAAGTCTTAAAGCTACATTCTTAGCACTCATTCCCAAAAGATAGGGTCTGTAGATGTTAGAGACTATTGCCAGATTAGCCTTTTGAATGGGGTTTACAAGATTCTTTCTAAAGTGTTAGCGGATAGGTTGAGTTCAATGATAGAAAAGTTAATTTTGAAGCCGCAAAATGTATTTGTCAAAGGTAGACAAATCCTAGATTCGGTCTTAATTGTAAATGAAGTGTTGGATGGACGACTTAAATCTAGAGAACCCAAATTACTTTGCAAATTAGATATGGAGAAAACCTATGATCACGTTAACTAAAAGTTCTTACTTTATTTACTTGCAAGATGTGGCTTTGGGGAGAAATGGCATAAATGAGTAGAATTTTACATTTCTACAGTTCATTTCTCTATCTTGGTGAATGGCTCACCGACGGATTTCTTCAACTCCTTCCGTGGTTTAGATAGGGGACCCGCTCTCTCCTTTACTTTTTTTATTCGTCATGGAAGCTCTCGTTAAGATGATTGTGGGCCTTGTGGAAGGTGTTTTACACTTTGGTTTATTGGTGGAGAATAGTGATTATGGCTCTATTGATATTTCTTACCTGCTATTTGCTGACAATACTCTCCTCTGGTGGTGCAAATCTTGGGCATATCCAATTTTTTAGGGCCCTAGTTCTTTGTTTTGAAGCTATCTCAAGATTAAGAGTTAATCTCTCAAAGTCTAAATTGGTGCTGGTGTGGACTATCCCTTAAGTAAAGAATTTTTAGTCTCTCTCTTGGGATGCAAGGTATCATCTCTACCTCTGAAGTATCTTGGTTTAACATTAGGTGCTTCCTTTAAATTAGAGAAGGTTTGGAATGGCATGGTTGAAAATGTGCAACGCAGATTAGCTTCTTGGAAAAGGTTATATTTGTCAAAAGGTGGTAGGCTTACTTTGATTAAAAGTAATATTTCTAACTTACCCACATATTTTGTGTCCTTGCTTCCGCTCCCCACAACGATTGCCAATCATATTGAGAAGCTACAACAGGACTTCTTGTGAAATGGATTACGGGAAAAGTTTAACTTTTATCAAATTAATTGATCCACTGTATGTATTCCAATTTCTGGGGGTTCACAATTTGATGAATTTCAATCAAGTACTATTGGATAAATGGTTATGGAGGTACCATCACGAAGGGGGTCCTTATAGAAGGATGTTATAGATTCACGGTTTGGGGAGGCTTGGAGAGGATGGTGCTTGAATAAGGTACACGGCCCATATGCAGTGGATTTGTGAAAATACATTGGGAGACCTTCGAAGACATGAACATATTATGGTGGGCGACGACTCTCATTTTAGATTTTGGTACGACAAATGGTGTGGAGAATGAAGCATCCAAGACACCTTCCCTGCCATCTTTGAACTCGCACAAGAAAAGGATGCATTGATAGTGGATCTCTTGTAGGGGTTCTACCCCTCCCCCCCCCCCCCCC
>QEOT01009389.1:38500-73060 GCA_003123785.1 Pterocarya stenoptera
CCCCCCCCCCCCCCCCCCGGCCCACTTCAAATAATGGACTATAGTCCACTAGGCCCAAAAGTTATTCTTGGGTCTAAAAGTGATACAAAACACATTTTTGGACCCAAATTTTAAATTTAAATTTGAAAATATGACTATAATTTAAAATTTATGTAGTTTTTAAATTTGTTAATGCATATTTTGTGTAATTTGTAGTATAGTAGGGTTGGCAATATGGGACTCTTGTATTGCCTTGACAATTTATAAAATGGTCACCCTACTACAGTACAACTTAAACAAAATATTAACTAAAAGTTCTCCTTAATACATATTACTATATTTAAATATAGTACAAATAATAAATATTTATAAATATGTATAGTATAAATATATATATCTATAAGTGTATATTTATATAATAAAATATATAAGTGTAGGGTGGGGTTAGGGCCTCCTCGCCTCCCACCCCCACATGGGTTGCTCGCCCACCCATGTGTGGGCGGGGCAGCGGGGCCCCGCCTAATCTCTTGGTCTTTTCTAGTGGCTCCTCTTAAAGGAACTTTGAATTCATTAGGGCAACCCAAGATTGGAAGTTGGAGACTATCACAAAGTTCTATGCGGCATTGTATTATATAAGCATGATAGAAGGTACCATCGATAAGATGAACTAGAGCCCCTCTAAGAAAGTTAGATTCACTATTCAATTGTTTTACCAAGTTCAAACGAGTCTTGGAATGACCATGTTCCCATGGAAGAGTATATGGTAGAAGAGAGCTCATTCAAAAGCAGTTTTTTTTTTCGTATAGACAACATCATTGGACAAGATCCTCACCACAGATAATTTAAGGAAATTTCAGGTAATGGTATTAGATTGGTGTTATATGTGTACGAAGAATGGTGAATCAATAGATAATTTACTTTTACAATGTGAGGTGGCTAGGACCATGTGCGATGATTTTTTCGCAAGAATTGGATTTTCAGGGTCATAGACCAGTGGACTTCTTTGCAAGCTGGAGAGGCCTTCGAAGTAACTCACAGGTGGCAACCATCTGGAGAATAGTTCCTATATGTATGTGCTAGTGTATCTGGTGGGAGAGAAATTATAGAAGCTTTGAAGATCTAAGAGAACAATAGATGAGTTTAAGGTTTCTTTTTTAAATCATTGTTCTTATGGGCAAGGCTATAGTTTGTAATGGGCTAAATGTCCATGATTTTCTTATTTCGAATTTGACCGAATCAATTTCATCCAGCTTATTGAATATTATTGTTTATTTACAACTCTACTAGAAAAAGTACTTTTATTTTAAATATAAGCAAACTATTCCTCATAATTGGATGATAGTATAGTTTGAGGGAGTTTGTTTATATATCCCTAAACCTAACTACTTTATGTTGAATGCCTATTCGAAATAATGAGTAATGCATTAAAATAGGGGCATGCTTCGTTTCAACATCACATCTGCATCGCACAAGTCACTAGCAAATCTATACCACGTACAGAAGTATTTCAATAATACATATTATCAATTACAAAGATAATACCTTAAGAAAACTCTAATATCAAATTGCATGACCACTGTTGATGTCGTGTTTCGCATGCCTGGGCAACGTCTTTCAGACTGCGTCCAGGGGTGACCGTCTACGTATCCTGAATAATGAAAGAAGAGCTCACGAGAGATCAAAAGGGGGGACCGCGGGGTCCGTTGATCCTCCGATGCTAAAGTCAGTGAATCGGATATGAAGAAGATAAAAACTATTAAAACATGTATCAATAAAACTTGATTACAGGGTGAATCTTGATTACCTTTTTCGCTTGTTGCCAACTATCTTATTTATAGGGGCCGACCGGGTCCTTCATATTATGGTGCTCCACGTTGCAGGGGATCACGTATCATAGACGCTTAGTCACCGAGCCAATCTTCCTGACATGCTTTACCGAGCCAGTCTGAGCTTAAGGTTCCTGCAAGGCATTCGGAACACGTGCTTCATCAAATGCTATTGGTCATTCATTCTGGGCCGCATTAAATGTAGCCTGGCCCTCTTTGGGCCGCATTAAATGTGGCGTTCTTTCCGTCGGGCAACATTAAATGCGGCGTTCTTTTTGCTTGGCCGTACTTGGGCGGCTTATTTTTTCATCACTGTAGATGTCGCAAGTCCCGTCGCACAGTTTCCGAACACTTTATCTCTTCTTTCCCAAGTCACGTTTATGAACTGGGTCCGCTTAGGCCTCAACCTTTGGAGCTCTAATGTAAAATGATGCCCAGCTGATTCTAGTCAGGGCTTCGAGCTTCAATTAGGCCCATAATCTTCATACTGGCTTGACTTTGGGCTTTCGTCATTGGGTTCCTATCTATGGGGGGTTTTTACCTCCCACAGTACCCCGCTAATTTTTAGCACACGTGTGGGTTGGAAATTTTTTTATTCGGTTAATTAATTATTAATGCCGCCTTCATTAATTAAGGTGGCGCCTTCAGCTTGTTCCGTGCACGTGGAGGGCAGATAAAACGTCACTTTGCCTTTTCATGCTCAGGTGTCGCTTCGTACTTCGCGCTGCTACTCAAAAACGCCCTTCGGCTTTATTTCCTCATTCCTTTCCATTTCTTCCGTCCCGTCTTTCTCCTCTTCATCTTCATGCTAACTTCTTCTAGATTTTCAAACCGCTCTGAGTCTTTGTCTTTGAGATTCTCATGGCTTTGGCTGGCAAAACAGACCCCCGATACAACTACTTTGCTGGGAGAGGGTGAAGGTCGACTATGTCCAAGACTGATTTGCGTGCCTTTTGCAGAGATTTTCCCCTTCCAGATGAGACTTCCATTGAAACTCCTTCTCCTCGCACTACAATGATGGACGAAGATGGTCTGGCTCCAATGGTGGCGCTCTTGCCACAGATGTTCTACATTGGGTTGCGCATGCCGATTTGTCGCCCGGTCCGTGATATTTTAGATTTTCTACAACTTGCCCCAGCACAACTTCACCCGAATGCCTGGCGTTTGGTTCTAGCCAGCTGTGTGGCCTTTCGGATTGTCCTGACTGGTCGAGACGATTACCCCGATCTTACGGCTCGAGAGTTCCTATCAATATACCGGATCAACCGTCTCAACGGTAACCTTTGCAGTTTCCAATCTCCTTCTTCGGAAAGATGTTACGCTTATTTAGAGAAGAAATATTCGTCCCCAAAGGAGTGGTATCGGCGCTTCTTTTTCATTAGGGGGACCGGGTGGGAGTGCCCAAGAGAAGAAGCAGAATATAGAGAGTTTCCCATTCGGTCCGTCTAGGGTAAGGTTCCAAATTCTAGATCTATTTCTATCGATTTATCGAAGAGGGAGAGGTCTAGGGTTTCCGCTGTGATATCCTAGGTGGTGGCCCATCCCTCTTTGGCCGAGACAGATTCTTTGCTAAACGATGACTACATTCAACGCTACCTGGTTGCTCCTCATCGTAATCATGTGCTGGGCCGAAATTTCATGATGGACCACCATCCCTCTATTGGAGTCAATCGGGTCGCACGGCCCAATATCGAAGGAATGGCTTCTTCCTTGACCCGAGCCGCGCCTGCTGAAAATGTCTCAGGAGTATCCCCTCGTCCTATTCAATCGCACGCTCCTCATGGGCAAAAAAAGGGTCCTATGTAGGTAAGCTTAGAGGACAACCCTCGTCCTCCCACTAAGAAGAATAGGTCTGAGAGGATTAGTTCGGGGACCTGTCCAAAGGGTATCGCTTGGGACAAGAGCTCCTCCCAAGACGTCGAGGGAGCCAACATTACACAGGCTACTTCTGGCCCTTCACCGACGGCTCCATCAAGAGGTCCATTCAACGTTCTCAGAGTTTTTCTCCTCCTTTTCCTCCTCTCTCTCTCCTTTTTTTACTTTCCGGGTGGAGGATGACAAAGGTTGATTTGCTTCTTTCAGGTCTCCCTGTGGAAGAAGAAGAAGATATTGATGTTGATTTCTTGTTTTTGTCGGTTTTTGACCGCCCGGTATCTCGGGGTTCTGGTTCGGCACCTCAAAGCTTTCCTTCCTTCGAGGAAGCTTTACTTCAAGAGGAAGTAACGCCTTCCCAGGTTCCAGTCCCATTCGTGGGGGAGTTGGTCAAGGCTGAGGCTCCCTCGGTGGAACAAATACCCAAATCCTCCTTCCCGTCTGTAGCTGTCGTGACCCCTCCCAGTTCCGGGATCTCAGAACTTCCCGTGCTTGATGTTCTTCGTTCTGAAGAGATTGCAGAACAGCTTGTGTTTGAAGGATTTTGCCCAGAGGAGACTTCAGAACCTGGCTCGACCTCGAGGTTGGTCCCCCTTGCAGTTGTTGAGATCACCTCGGACCCTCAACCTCCTCGGGTATTTTTCATTCTTTCTCTTTCTTTCTCTTTTCTCTCTTTTGTTTTTATATATATATATATCATCATGTGTTAATGGTCTATTTTAGGTGGTCTCGGTCCTTCCGGATGGATCTTCTTCCCCACTTAGCGGTAGCGAGTCTGTGGTCGAGGCAGAGAATGTCACTATTCACATAGGCGATTCACCCAGTCCGGGAATCACTCAGAATGAGGATCCGGCTCCTGTTGAGGAGCAGGTAAGTCTCCAGTTTTATTCCCAACAGGAGCCTCAAGCCGCAATCTTTAACGAGCAGGAGGGTGGCTCTGTCTCGTATCCCCACCTAAACCTCGTCGCGCTTGCCCTAGAGTGGGAGGTGCCACCTACTGCTGCTGGGCCAAAAGGTGATTCAAGTCGCCAACGGGCTCGTTCTGAGTCATTTGAAGCCCAGGCCCAGAAATTCAGACCTTTGTTTGCTAAAGTTAGTATTTTTCCTCTTCCATTGCTTTTACTATTGCCTTAATGTTTATCTGAGAAGCTTGATTTTTTTGCTGGTTTTCAAGCTGCCGACCAATTGGCCGACATTGTTTCTTGAGAGAGGGAGGCCTTGGAGGAGGATCTGAGAAACTAAAGGACGCTAAACAACTTGTTGAACCTGCGTGAGAGGCAATTAGAGGCAGATCTTCAAGCAACCGAGGCAATGAATGCATCCATGGGGAGTGTCAACGCACTCCTTATTGAGCAACTTCGTGCCCAGCAGTGCGAGACCGAGAGGCTGGCGTGCAGAATTAAGTTTCTGGCGCTCGAGATTGAGCTTAAAGATAAGGAGATTCAACTAAAGAATATTGAAGAGGAATTGACCAACAAAAAGATATCCTCTCTGACCGAGGGGTTAGAATCCGTGCGGAAAGAGCTTGAGGATCGTTGGGTAGACGCCAATCTTCCTTTTACTGAAAGGACAAGGGCCCGAGCCGAGGTCGAAAGGTTAAAATGCGAGGCAAAGCTGTCAAAGTACGTCAGGCCTTATACAGACACTTTATGGCTCAGAACAGGGATGCCGAAAAGATTAGGGTTACGACCAAGAATAACATTATCCAATTGCGACGTTCTCTAGCTGAAGCTCGAGAAAATGGAAGCCTCGCCATTTCTCAACTTGAAAGAGCCTCCACTCTGCACGACCAATCCTAGATGTTTGGGTATAAAAAAGGACTTAAGCGTCTCAGAGAGGTAATGCTTGAATCTCCCAGGACAGATCTTCGCTCCCTGGATCTCAGGAGTCTTAGGCCCAGTAGACTGGCTTATGTGGAGATGCTGACGTGGAGTGTAGACAACTTGCCTCTTTCTTCCCATAAAAAAGCTCCCTAAAATTTTTATTTTTTTATTTTTTTATTTTTTTGGCTTGGGTCTGTAATGTGAACAGTTTTTTTTTATTGCATTTATAAACGAAATTTTGTTAATTTAGAATACTTTCTTAACCGTGTTTGTTGCAATCTGGGTTCCACTTATAAGAGTTTGATGTGCCTGTAGGCTGTACTATTGCCCAGAACCGACCGATTCTCATGCGGTCGTGCTCTGTGGATCTTTTCACCGACTGTAGGTCTGCCTTGAAGCTATTTTATTAAAGTTCAACTTTTTTACTTGTTATGGGTTTATTCGTGCGTCTGTACTAGAGACACATGGTCGGTCAGGGGAAGCTTGGGAATAACGTGTACGGACAGGATGATCTAGGGAACCGTGGTCCTTGGGAGTCTCCCATGTTCTAATTATAAATGCGGACTCCAAGGGGGCTTTATTCGAACACGTTTCTCTCTCTCTATCTTCTTTACCCGGATGGTTTTTCTTCTTTTCTTCTGATGATTTTAGCTGGGGGGAATTTCTTCTTCTTCTGTTCAGGCCGCTGGCGAATTCGCTAGCAAATTCACAGTTGGGAAAACATGGAAGAATTATGGCTTTCTTTAGCTTGTCCTTGCCTTTTTGCTTATGTTGCCTCACTTGTTCTTGCCTCTTTATTTACGGGGGTTGACTTCCGAAGCGGTGAGATTAGAACTTGTTGCCTCCTAGTTCTGATTTTTAGCGAGAGCAAGAAGCTGGCACAACGGAGGGTATTGTGGTGGTTTTGGGTAGAAGGCCGGTTCACCAGGGAAATCAACTCCCTGGAATTTGCCCATTCCCCACTACGTCCTCCTCTGTTGATCTTGAACCTCAATCAGCGCTCAGAAGTTGAGTGAGGTTCCACCGGTACCTGGCTTGTCCTGGCCCTCCCGTTGCCCCTTTGGAGGGGGAAGGGATCGCCATGGTGAAGGCTTGGCCTGTTCAGGTGGTTCTGCTCGGACCAATATCAAATTTTTTACGTTCTACTTTTGTCAGGATTCTACCCTGTCTACAGCTGAACGGACTCGCTTATGATGTTTTTTCGTTTGAAGGACTCGCTTCTGATGTTTTTTCGTTTTTGAGGATGTAAATATTTTCCCTGTAACTTTTTCTTGGGCAATAAAGGGTAGTTTCGTTCATCTGTCTTTCTCTCAACAGTCGCCTTTATCTTTATATTCGGGCCGGGTTGCCCCATCCCTTGTACCTGCATAGATAGGTTTGTTTGTTAGACGAATTGATCCAATGCACAATACTGCTGGGTTTGTCTTTTCTTCTCCCCCCCCCTTTTTTTTTTGTTTCAACGCATTCGATTCTGCACCATAGCACGAAGCTCAGCAATGTCCCGTTGGATCACTGGTGACTTGCGTTGAGAATAGCCAGCAGGTCCAAGCGAGGACTTAGTTCCTAGGCAACGTCCTTCAGACTGCGTCCAGGGGTGACCATCTACGTATCCTGAATAATGAAAAAAGAGCTCATGAGGGATCAGAAGGGGGGACCGCAGGGTCCGTTGATCCTCCAATGCTAAAGTCAGTGAATCGGATACGAAGAAGATAAAAACTATTAAAACATGTATCAATAAAACTTGATTACAGGGTGAATCTTGATTACCTTTTTCGCTTGTTGCCGACTGTCTTATTTATAGGGGCTGATCGGGTCCTTCATATTATGGTGCTCCACGTTGCAGGGGATCACATATCATAGACGCTTAGTCACCGAGTCAATCTTCCTGCCATGCTTTACCGAGCCAGTCTGCGCAAGAGGTTCCTACAAGGCGTTCGGAACACGTGCTTCATCAAATGCGATTGGTCATTCGTTCTGGGCCGCTTTGAATGTAGCCTGCCCCCCTTTGGGCAGCATTAAATGCGGCGTTCTTTTTGCTTGGGCCGTACTTGGGCGGCTTATTTTTCCATCATTGTAGATGTCGCAAGTCCCGTCACACAGTTTCCGAACACTTTATCTCTTCTTTCCCAAATCACGTTTATGAACTGGGTCCGCTTAAGCCTCAACCTTTGGAGTTCTAATGTAAAATGATGCCCAGCTGATTCTAGTCAGGGCTTCGGGCCTCAATTAGGCCCATAATTTTCATACTGGCTTGACTTTTGGCTTTCGTCCTTGGGTTCCTATCTATGAGGGGTTTTTACCCCCCACCACATTTTTATTTATTTTTTTATTTTACATTATATCGAAACAGGGGGAAAATAGACTAATGCCATTGCCTCTTCTTCAAGAAATCAGCTTGGGGAAGATTTTTGAAAGAATGTCATAAAGTTTTCGGGAATACCATATCCTCCACCTCTTTGAAAATATATTCGGTAAGATGATAATTCCAAGGCCATAAATAAATCCAAACTCAGGCATTATGAATTTATGATGTTCCAATCAACCACATTGTCATCATTCGAATGAGATCATGAGTCTTTGCATTCTTCATGCAGTGGGAAGCCACATAATCCTTCGATTCCCTCGAAGGATGTTTCCAGAAATCTCATTACTAGAATATGCCCCATCAAGTGATTAAACGAAAGATCTAGTGATATAAGATGATTCAGTTTTCCCAAAGATGATGGGATTGGCCTGTAAGAGCATTATGGGACAAGTTGAGAACTGCTAATGACTTGATTCCTCCTATTTCTTCGGGGATTGTCCCCTCAAGATTGTTGTAGGAAACGTCAATCACTATTTCTTCGGAGATTGGCCAGGTTAGGCCCTGTAATACATCCTGCAAGTAACAAGGCAAGTGTAGAATTGGGTTCAAACTTAGAACCTTTGTTATAATACCATGTAAAATCACCACTTGTTCTAAAAGATTAAACTGACAAAAAGAGATAGATTTTATTATTTATTTTATATCATGCAATTGGCCACAATTGCTAAGAAATATATCTGGAGTTGTACCAGTGAGGTTGTTTTTCCCAAGATTTAGCACTTCTAGAGTCTCACTCATTTCAACCAAGCATTTGGGAATTATGCCACTGAAGGAATTATCGAACAGCTTCAAAACTTTGAGATATTTCGCGTTGGTTGCATATTGATCTATGGTTTTTCCATGGAACTTATTGCGTGAAAGAGAGAAGTAATAAGCGAAAGTAAGGGACTTACCAATACCAGATGGTATGCCAGCGCTGACATTGTTCCTGGAAAAATTCAAGTATGTGGCCAATTGTGGGAGAATGGGGAGTTGCCCCTGAAGTCGATTAGCACTAAGGTCCACGATTCTCAAAGAAGAGACGTCGGAAAATGGATGCAGTTGCCCTGAAAATTTGTTGTTGGAAAGCTGTAGTTTCTGCAATGATGGAAGGGAAAACAGAGGAAGTGGAATACTCCCATCAAGTGAATTCTTACGCAAGTTAAGGTTCACAAGACTCAGAAGCACTTCCCAACGAGTGGAAGTAATTTGACCAGTTAAATGATTGTGAGAAAGGTTGATTTCGGTCAAATTCTTGGCCATGCTGAATGATGGAATTGATCCAGTGAAATAGTTCATTGACATATCCAAATAGAGCAATTGGGTAAGATTTGCAATTGAGTATGGGATTGATCCATGGAAATTATTATATGCCAAATTCAGGTTCTGGAGGTACTGAAGACTAAAAAGGCTGCTTGAATTGTCAAGCCCAGCAGAGATTGATTCACTGCTCAAGTCTAGATCAATAACACGTCCCAGGCAACAGTACACACCTTTCCACAAACAGCAATCGACACTTTGATTCCAGTACACATGTTTTGTGGAGGAAGCCTCGTCGAATTGGAGACTATTCTGCAATTGGAGCAACAAGGATTTCTGGTCATCCAAACACTGACCAGAGACTATGGGTATCAAGAAAAGCCAAGTAAAGAATGGAATTTTCATTGTAGACTGCAATGAGAACACCCACACAATAAAGAAATGAAAAGTTGGGGAAAACAATAGAAAGCTTAAGAGAGAGAAAAGTGTAGAATTGGGGACAGAAAAAGTAGCAAAGAGTTGGCTTAATATTAGATGAGTTTTCATAGTGTGAGTAGCTATGTTCATGGATGTCAAACCTCGCCGTTGGGTTTACGGTTTGCATATCCTCATATATTTTGGTATTATTTACAAAATCGCCTACCACATATTGAATGTCATTTGAAAATAATTACTTTTCCGCATCATTTGTACCTCAGAACTAGTTCTAATTTGCCAATATTTACTCTCTAGCACTTCTCTGACTTTATTTTATACTGAGAAAATTAATTTAATTTTTTGTAAGTGATCAATGCATCTATTTGATCTAGATGCCCCACACATTTTTTTCCTAAGCTGATGCCCCACACTTGGTTGAAAGGGTAGCCTTATTAATGACATCAAAGCTTTTGCATGCATAAAAGTCAAAGACGATCATAAACAGAGTGCTGGAGAGTATTGAGAGAGAAAAAAATAGTGGGGCCTGGTGCGAAAGTAATAGGAGCTAATAAGATAAAAATGAAAGATGGATGAAACGAGAGAAAAATAAAAATAAAATTTAAAATATATATATATTTAGAGGGATGAACAGTAAACGCAACATGTAGCAGGTTTACTGTTGATGAATGGAAAATAGAAATAGAATAGATAATCCAATTGAAGGGGGCTTTTGATCACTTTATCTATCTCAACTCCACTAGGTAAGATTACGACCACAACAATGTAATTTTGCAAACAGATCAAAAATAGGAAACAAATCACTAGAAGAAATCCAAGCTTTAGGTATTTTCTCCTCACACGCTGGAGCTCCCACTCACATTGCTTCAGACATAATAAGCGCCTTTGAAAAGGTGCGTAAGTGGGTAGACCAGCAGTGTTCGATAACAAACAGCTATGGTCAGAAACAGAGTTAATAGGTATGTTTTGAACACAACTATGGGTATGAATCAAACCATTCACAATTGCCCATAAATCTATCGTACCTCTCTCTAATATTTGTTGTCCATTCTCTCATATTCCTCCAAGTGAAAGGAGAGCCTTCAGTAGGTACACCTCTCAATTGGCATTTATAAAAAGCTGACCGAAAAGCTTTCATATGCTAAATTGGGCGTGAAACATTGAAAGTTTGTGGCAATAGAAGAGCCACGTGATTCCGTGAATGACTTGTTTAGAACATCTTTATCCCGTTGTTGTTTTTTGTCTTATTCTTCAAGACTTTTTCTTTTCTTTTCTTTTCTTTTCTTTTTTTTTCTTTTTTTTCTTTTTTTTTTTATAAAGAGCCAGTAGCCACGCGGCCCCGTCCCAATTTTATTAAAACTCCTTCACTTATGGCGGAGGAATACCATGGTAACATCATTCCACTTTGTGAGTTTTACAAAATATAACAATATAATGTAACACAAACCCAAGTGACAAAATCAGCAACTCTAACAAGCCTAAAAGAATTTTTTTTTTTTTTTAAACTGAACCTATACACAAACACCAGCGTCCAGGCAAAAAAACAACCTTCAATAGCGAACAATTCTAATATACGGAAAGCCCCCCTTATCAAGTCTAATAATTCCTCTTATTACCGAAGGAAGATCCGAAATAGAATACCACAAACCATTACTTCCCTTAGCTCCACTCCTAGCCAACTCATCTGCTACAGCATTCGTCTCTCTATAAGAGTGATTAATAGAATATCTAAGCCCCTCTAGCATATTTTGAATTTCATCCCAGTAATTCTCCAAATACCACAATCCACATCGTTTAGCCTGAACCCATTGAACTACCAACTTTGAATCCATTTCAATTTCTACTTCCCCTATACCCAGACTGCAAACTCGTCGAAGACCATACAACAGCCCCATCACTTCAGCGGCATTATTAGAATGATGCCCAGTGTAATTGGCAAAACCACAAACAAATTCTCCTTTGTCATTTCTAATTACTCCACCAACACCTGAAGGACCTGGGTTACCGAGAGAACTCCCATCCACGTTTAGTTTATAAAACCCAGCTTTTGGCCTAGCCCAGCGTACCTGCTCAACAATCGATTGCCTCACTGTTTTAATAGGCAGCTACAAGCAATGCATTACCTCTTCATCCCTTCGAGTTAGATTTTTAGATTCCTTTAGTCTCATTGCAGCCCATGACACCCAATGCTTAATAGAGCACCATACAGAGCACACCGACTCTAGCACACCTTCCATTCTTGCCCTACATCTTCTCCACCATAGCCTCCAAATTATTACCACTGGAATTATTCCAAATAGTTGACCACTCTGAGATGAGTTTCTAGCCCGACGGTACCAACATTCCACTCTATCTCTCCATCTGCTACCAGCCAGATATGGTATCCCAACCTACATGGAGCACTTCTGCCATATTTTTTCCGCAACCTCACCTGTTGCAAGCACATGGTTCANGTTGACCACTCTGAGATGAGTTTCTAGCCCGACGGTACCAACATTCCACTCTATCTCTCCATCTGCTACCAGCCAGATATGGTGTCCCAACCTACATGGAGCACTTCTGCCATATTTTTTCCGCAACCTCACCTGTTGCAAGCACATGGTTCAGATCCTCATAGCCACCTACCGAACAACAATCACACTTTGAGACAACAGGAATTCCCAGCTACGAATCCTATCATCCACTGCCAAACACTCTTACATTGCCTTCCACATAGTAACTGATATCTTTTTTGGAATGGCCTTATGCCACACCCATTTCGCCCAAGGAATCTCAGAGGAACGAGTTCGAATACATTGCCAAGCACTCTGGGTAGAAAAACTACCATTCGGACTATGCAACCAGATCAACATATCTTTACCAGGTTTGATTCTCTACCCAGCTGTTCAATAAATTCCTCTGCTTTCTCTATTCCCACTAACCTTGACAGCAACTCAAAATTCCAGCCTCGGTCCATTTTACAATCCTTTAAAGATAAATCTAGAAACTCACTTATCTGTTGATGATCAACCAAAGGCCCATTCCCAGACCAATTATCCCTCCAAAAAGAAAGATTTCCTTCCCGCACTTTCCATCTTGAATTCTCAACCACCTTCGGTATACATTCCATTAACATTTTCCAAAACTTTGAGCCTTTATTTGTGTCCACCAGAGAGATATGTTTTGAGCCAACATATTTACCGAGAAAAAAAGATGACCATAATGAAGTTCCTTGAAACAAATTCCAAGCCAATTTCATATGGAGAGACTTCTGAACCTCATGTAAGTTACGTAAACCCAGCCCCCCCTCCATAACTGGCCGACACACATTACTCCATGCAGTCCATTTCTTTTTCGGCTTTCCATCTTTGACACCCCAAAAGAAGGTACTCATGATTTTTTGAATTTTTTCAATCACAGCTTTTGGCGTTTGCAACACTGAAAGACAATGTATTGGGATGCTTTGTAGAACATGCTTTAATAGAAGCAGCCGAGCACCATTAGATAGCAGCCGAACCTTCCACCCTTCCAGACGACTCCGGATTTTAGTAACAATATCCTCAAAATGTGCACTCAGTAATCTGCCAGAAACTATAGGCACTCCCAAGTAAGTAAATGGGAAGGATCCTTCAGAAAATCCCGTAGCCCGAAGTAACATGCGCCTTCTACCATCCGAAATATGCTTTGAGAAGAAAATAGATGACTTCCTTTTATTGACAACTTGTCCGGACCATTCTTCGTATAGGTGCAATACTTTGCTAATATTCCGAAGTGATGCTTTACTCCCATTGGAAAACAAAACAATATCGTCAGCATACAGTAAATGAGAAATATTTGGAGTACCTCTAGGTTGATAAAATGGGATAATTTTCCCCGATGCTACTTCTCTTTTAATCATCCGAGTAAGAATTTCTTCAACTAAAATAAACAGGTACGGCGACAATGGATCTCCTTGCCGTAAACCTCTCCCACCTTTAAAGAAACCTTTTGGTATACCATGCATAACAACTGAGTACCAAGGAGAAGTAATACAATGCCTAATAATGAGGCAAAAAAATTCTGAAAAACCAAACGATCTCAAAACATGCAATAAGAACTCCCAATCAACACTGTCGTAAGCTTTGGCCATATCAATTTTCAAAAGAACATTCCCACCATGACATGGTTTATTAATACCATGAATCATTTCTTGCGTTAGACTTATGTTCTCAAAAATGCTTCGACCAGGAATGAAAGCACCTTGCTCCGGAGAAATAATTTTCTCTAATAAGGGAGATAACCTTGTAACCAGGATTTTAGAACACACCTTATAGAACACGGAACACAAACTTATAGGCCGAAACTTGTCAAAACTAAAAGGATTCTCTACTTTCGATATTAAGACCAAAAAGGAAGCTGAATAAAATCGAGGAAAAACCATACCTCTAAAGAACTCAGCCACAGCCTCCACTACATCACCGCTTATGATATGCCAACAAGAGCGATAAAAACCCGATCCAAATCCATCTGGACCCAGACTACTATCAATTGGAATAGAGAGAAGTGCATCAAAGACTTCCTGTGAGGACGAGATACTGCATAATTCATCATTATCTTCCTGTTGAATAACTTGTTGCACCAAGCCCTCCAAAGAAGGTAGCGAGCGCCTAGCACCAGCTTCCAAGAAAGTTTGAAAATAAGATATTGCCCCATCATGGACTGCCTCAGGCGTCATGAGGACAGTGCCATCTTCCAGCTTCATTTCTTGCACTTTCTGACGTTTCCTCCTACTCAACGAACGGAAAAAATTCGAAGATGCTTCACCCTTCTTCAACCATCCTTGTTTCATCTGCTGGGACAGCCTCTGCTCTTCCCGATTCAACCAAGCAGACAACTCTACTTGTGATGCCACTAAATCCGCCTCAATATCCTCTGAAAACCCAACCTGTAGATCCCTTTCCAAACCAGTAATGCGCTCTTCTAACCTCACAATATGTGCTTCAGTCCTCCCAAAAACGTTCTTGTTCCAAACTCTTAGCGCCACTTTTAACCTCTTTAGTTTAATCATAAGTTTAACCAAAGCAGAGCCCCCTGCCTCCTCCCCTCGCCAAGCTTGAGAAACACAATCTAAGAATAATTCATGAGAGACCCACATTTGTTGAAATTTAAACGAGGGGAATCCATAACTCACCAACTGATGCTCTAAAGAGAGAACCATGGGAGCATGATCTGAGGAAGTTCTCGACAGATACTTAATATGAGCATCCTAAAAAAAATCCAAAGCTTGAGCATTAATGAACCCACGATCCAGCCTTGCCCAGCTTCTACTAAGTCCCGAGTGACCATTGCACCAAGAATACTTCAGGCCACAAGAATTCAACTCAAGGAAACCACATCCATCAATACAACTATTAAACTCATCCATAGCCAATGTAAGCCTAGGCCTACCCCCACATCTTTCATTGTCATTCCGGATGATGTTAAAATCCCCAATCACAACCCATGGCACCTGGTGGGCACTAATCTCCATCAAACTGCTCCATAATCTTCTACGTTCCATGTAGTAGCACTTAGCATAAACAAATGTGAATAAAACTTCTTGAAGATGTACCTTTACTAAGACTGAGATATATTGATCGTCCATACTCAACACTGATAAGTTGATATCATGATTCCAGAACAGCCACAGTTTTCCCCCTTCTGCAATGTTAGAACAACATTCTTCAAAATGCAATCTATCTTTCCATAAGGAAAGCCGAGCTTGATCAACCATAGGCTCCGCAACAGCAAATATTTTTGGTTTACATTTGAGAACTAATTTTTTTAGCCTCCTCCTCGAGGAACCAATACCACGAGTATTCCAGAATAAGTAAGAGAAACTCATAGATTCAATCTAGAGGGTTTGCTTTTAACCCTAGACGAACCCCTCAAACCACTTCCTTTTACCTTATCCTTAATCACTTGCTGCGTATCAGAATCTGAGTGCACTATCTTCTCCTTTGCCAAGTGTTCCAAAAATTCATCAGACTCTACATCTGAACAAACTTCGACTTCCACATCCTCCTCTCTTATAGTGTCTAAGGCAGTGATTCGCTGACCATCCTCTTGAACAACCACCACACAGTCTTGAACCCTTACCGCCTGACCCCCCAATAAGGAGATTGCACCAGATTCTAGAGGAGATTCTAGAGGAGTCTCCAGCACCTCCAGAGCATCTTCTTGATTTTGACTTTGAGACGTAGCCACCACATCAGTATCAAGAGCCAAGACTTGAGCATTAACTTGCACCACATTAGATTCCACCCTATTCTCCACAGAGATAGGTAAAACAGCTGCTTCATGAACCACGCCTTCTTCTACATTAATTACTAAGTCACCCATATTATCTTTTCCTGTCATGGTATTAGCACCCTCCACTACGTCCTTTACAGTCTCAACGGATTTAGTTAGGTCATCTATGTGCTTCTCCCCCTCCTTACTCGACTCCCCTATCAACAAACAAGCATCAGCCTGACCACTAGACTGCCCCTTACGAACCCAAACCTGGTCAGACTTAGCACCATCCTGCTTAACCTTTTTATTCCCTTCCCGTGACTTACCAAACCATTTGCACGTATTGGCATTATGACCCTGAACACAGCACCGCATGCAATATGCTGGCAACGTTTTGTACTCAATCATCTGATAAATACTCTGAGGGTTTACTGGGGTACCAATCCACAAGGCCTTCAAAGGATCCTTAGAGACATCCATTTCAATGCACAGTCTCGCCCCATCAGTGCGAGTAGCACACTTGGTAGGGTTATCTCTCTTCAAAAATCTACCAATAGGAGCCACGATACTACATAACAAAGATTCATGAAAAAAATTTGGTGGCAAACCCGGCAAGAACACCCAAACAGGAACACGCACAGGCTCCTGATCTTCCTGAAATTCCGTATTCCAGTGAAAAGCACGATATTGGATACCATCAATCTCACAGGTTTCACGGGCAAAGGCTTTAACAAAATCCTCCTCTGATGTCATGCGTATGAAAACATTCCTCGGTCTATTCATAGCCGAAACCACTGGCTACTTAAGAAGGCCCCATCTGGACCGAATGAACGATCGAATTGCATCTAAGGATGGCCTTTGACGTAAAAATTTCAAAACCAACGAAAACTGGAAACGAGCCGCAGATCTATCAAGTTCATGCTTTGAAAAAATAACGCACACCTCCCCCTCGACCGTCCCTATCACCTCTGGGAGAGGCTGTGGGGAATCCTGCACCATGTCTGCAAAGGAACGTAGACAAGAAACGGCCACCGAATTGGCCTTGGGGCCATCGGTGGCTGCCATCGGAACCCTAGTCGCACTATACTACAGAGAAAAAAACCCTACTGCCACGTCACAGAAAGGAAATACTATCTCCTTTTGAACTCTTCTTCAAGACTTAATTTACCATAGGCTCATAGCTTTCACAATTCACATGGCTCATGGGCCATGGGCACCTAGTGTTTATTTTTCAAACTTTGTTTATTTCTCTTTCAATTCTTCTAGTCTATAATTTATTTCTTGATTTTGGATATTAAAATTAAGATATTTTATTTTATTGTGCAGATTAATAATTTTATATAAAAGTGAAGGTCATTTATTATATAAAAGTCAATCTCATTTGCTAAATTAGGTTTTATTATTTTATGTTAATATTTATTTTATTCTAGAATATTCATAAGCATAGTAAGATTTTATATAGTAGATATTGTTCTTTTCTACTAGAAAATATGTCTAAGAATAGAAAAATTGATTGAATCCCAAAAAGGATCTTTAAATAAATTTGTTACTACCAATAAACAAAATATAGTAGAAAATTTAGGTGAAACATTTGTAAATGATCAGAAAACACACCAAAAAAGACCACAAGATAACAAAATAAATCAAGAAATACGATAAAATGGATATGGAAATAATGAAACAACACAACAAACTCGAAAAAATGGATATGAGGATAGTGCTCAAGCATATACTGCTACAATTATTGCTGGAGAATTTGGAAAAAGTATAAAATCTTAAATGGACTAGCCATATTATCAATTGAGAAGAAGATATTAGAAGAACTTGAATATTAAAATTTAATTAGCAATTTTGCATCTCAAAAAGCAAGGAAAATAATTTTTAAATAAAAATATATTTAAATATAACCTAGTTAATTTGATATAAGAAATAGGCTCGTTTTAACTTATCGCCTTAGGCCTCAAAATCTATTAAGCCGGCCTGACGATTTGTAATATGTTCATATCTTTTGATATTTACAATATTCCCTACCCCATATAGAATGTCATTTGAAAATAATTACTTTTCCACATCATTTGTACCTCAGAACTAGTTCTAATTTGCCAATATTTACTCTCTAGCACTTCATTGACTTGATTTTATTCCGAGAAAATTAATTTAATTTTTTGCAAGGGATCAATGCATCTATTTGATCTAGATGCCCCACACTTTTTTTCTCTAAGCTGATGACCACACTTAGTTGAAAGGGTAGCCTTATTAATGACATCAAAGCTTCTGCATGCATAAAGTCAAAGGGGATCATAATCAAAGTGCTAGAGAGTAAATGAGAGAGAAAAAAAGTGGGGCCTGGTGCGAAAGTAATAAGAGCTTAAACGAGAATAAGATAAAAATGAAAGATGGATGAAATGAGAGAAAAATAAATAAATAAAATATTATTTAGAGGGATGAACAGTAACCGTAACATGTAGCAGGTTTACTCTAGATGAATGGAAAATAGAAATAGAATAGATGATCTATTGGAGGAGGATTTTGATCAACTTTCTCTATATTATACAAGAAATTTTATTTTACAAAATTCATTGTGAATGCTCTTAGCAATCAATTTTTGCTTAACATTCTTAAAACTATCTCAACTCCACTAGGTAAGATTACGACCACAACAATGTAATTTAACAGTTGAGTCAAAAAGATGATTTGGATAGGTTTCGGGAGGTGAGATGAGAATTTTGGGTTTTGTTTTAAAATTTAAAATATTATTTTTTAGTTTTGAGATTTGAATTTGAATTGGAATTTGAAAAAGTTGTATTGAAATTTGAAAAAATTGAATTGTTTATTATATTTTGTATGGAAATTTGAAAAAGGTGTAATGATGAGATGAGATGAGATGAAAATTTTATGTTTTGTCTTGTGCCCCAAACCTATCTTAAATAAAGACCAAATATCGTTTCGAAGACCAACCTCAGGGTGGCCATAAAATGCCGTAATTCTCCAGGTTCCAACTCTATTAACAAAAGAAATACATGCATTCAAATGAAATTCTGAATAAGAAGAGAGATTGAGATTTACCTTAGTATGCCAAAACAAACAAATTCCTCTGCTTTATCCTTCACTAGCCATTGCTAAATAACAAGAAAAACCCAACTGAAAAGTAAGACCAATTCCATGACTTTCGTAGTTTTTAAAACTGAGTAATGAAAAATAGTTTGGACATCTAGAATATCTCATCATATCTACGAATGGTAATGAAATTATTTGAGAATAATAGTTAAATTATTTGAGTTTAGATATTTTATAGGATTTTAGAAAATGAAAGAGAGAAAGTTAATTAAAATCATTTAAGTTGAAAAAATGAAAAATTATTGTTATTCAACTTTTTCTATGGCCTCCCGCAGTGCTCCAAGCCTCCCTACGATGGGAGGACATTTCATTGAAAAAATTTCTCTCTATACACTTCTACTATGGGAGGAATGTTCTGGTGACTTTCACGAGAACCATTTTCTTTAGCCATTTTACAATTATTCTAATGTTTCGTAACAAGCATGGTCTTCCTAAAACACTTGTTAATAGAAATAAAGGTATTTGTATTATGGTTGGAGGGAGGAAACTATTTTTATATCACTGAAAGGAGTAGGAAGGTCATTAAGGAGATGGTGCTCAACCATGCCAGTGCTTGTTTGCTAGCGAATACAGTTGCAGAGTGCTCACTAGCATTGGGTAGGAAAGATTTTTACAAGAAATATTGCGACGGGACCAAGGCTTTGTTTGCTCATAGGCGTTCTAATGCTTTTGGGCATTTCTTGGAAGTAATAGACTATAGTGGTGGCAGTAGGGGTCGAGGTCATCAATGCTGGAAGTAGCGGAAACAAAAGAGTTGGAAAAGCCGTTCTATGGAGTTAAAGCATACTTTGTCCATGCATATTCTGGCAAACAAGGCTCTAGCGTTGGCCCCACCTCTCAATAGAGTGGTGGACAGGGGGTAGGAGATGGGGAGGCAGGTCAAGTCATATGCAAAGGTTATAATGGGTGCATAACATAGGTGAAAAAACAAAAAAGGGTGCATAGCAAAGGACCTTATCACCACTATAGAGAAGTATGGTCGATGTGATGTACCATAAATAGGGAGTATAGGTCTGTCCTATGTCTGCTCAACAGAAAGTGAGGTGCAGAGGGCCTTATCTGGTTTGAAAGAGGCATTTTTCGATGTGAATAAGGAACTGGAATTATTGAGGAAGGCGATATAAGATTTTCCTTGCAAAATAGACATGGGCCTAGGCCAAGGCCAACAGTATTTGAAAAGAGGAAATGCTAAAGAGGTAAATGGGTTGAATCCACTCAGGCCCGACAAAGGAAAGGCCAAGATTTGTTTGGGCCGGACAAGCCCAAATCGTGCACCCAAAATGAAATGGAGACTAAAATGGGATGGGCCATCCTTCAAAAATATCTCCACAATCCATGTCTGGGCTTATCAAGCAGATAAAAATACAGATCCCTAGGCCTGTTGTCCTATTCCCAATACACCAGCCAAGGGAGCCACCGACTTTTTCTAGCCAAAGACCTCCATGGGTGACACTTGGGATCGATTCTGGGAGAACCTACACCAGAAACCTAACGCCAATACCAATCAAGCCTGTGCAGATTTGTACGTCGATATCCTCTGGGCTGATCTGCGAAACTATGGGAGGGCCACTATTTAGTGAGGTGGCATAAATGCCTGCGATGGTGCTCTCTATGCTGCCTCCTGTCACCACAGCTGAGAAGGCAGCTGTCCAGGTGTAGGAGATCAAGATGACACTTCACTGTCTCACAGATGTGAGGATGGCAAAGTTACCGGGAGACCTAGAGCATTGCGGGAGGCTACAGAAACTGCCGAAGGAGACTTTTGTGCCAACTGTCGTGCCATGCAATTCACAATTTTGGCACCGAAAAAGATTTTTTCAAAAAACATCTCTCTATCGTTTCTAAGAGTGAGGAATTAATGGATGAAAAGAGGGAGGTTGAAATGGAAGGAATACTAGATGTTAGAGATTATCACCTCATTAGCCTTATGAATGGGGTTTACAAGATTATTTCTAAAGTGTTAGCGAATAGATTGAGTTCGTTGATGGAAAAGTTAATTTCGAAGCCGCAAAATGCACTTGTCAAAGGTAGACAAATCCTAGATTCGGTCTTAATTGTAAAAGAAGTGTTGGATGAATGATTTAAATCTAGAGAACCCAAGATTACTTTGCAAATTAGACATGGAGGAAAACCTAGGATCACTTTAACTGAAAGTTCTTACTTTATTTACTTGTAAGATGTGGCTTTAGGGAGAAATGTCATAAATGAGTAGAATTTTACATTTCTACAGTTTGTTTCTCTATCTTGGTGAATGGCTCACCAATGGATTTCTTCAACTCCTCCCGTGGTTTGAGACAGGGGACCCGCTCTCTCCTTTACTTTTTTTATTCGTCATGGAAGCTCTCAGTCAGATGATTGTGGGCCTTGTGGAAGGTGGTTTACTCTATGGCTCTGTGGGGAATAGTGATTATGGCTTCATTGATATTTCTTACCTGCTATTTGCTGACAATACTCTCATCTTGTGGTGCACATCTCGGGCATATCCAATTTTTGAGAGCCCTAGTTCTTTGTTTTGAAGTTGTCTAAGGATTGAGAGTTAATCTTTCAAAGTCTGAATTGGTGCCGGTGTGGACTTTTCCAGAAGCGGGGAATTTAGTCTCTCTCTTGGGATGCAAGGTATCCTCTCTACCTCTGAAATATCTTAGCTTACCATTGGGTGCTTCCTTTAAACTAGAGAGGGTTTGGAATGGCATGGTTGAAAAGGTGCAACGCAGATTGGCTTCTTGGAAGAGGTTATATTTGTCGAAAGGTGGTAGGCTCACTTTGATTAAATGTAATATTTCTAACTTACCCACCTATTTTTTGTCCTTGCTTCTGCTTCCCACAAAGGTTGCCAATCGTATTGAGAAGCTTCAACGGGACTTCTTGTGGAGTGGATTGGGGGAAGAGTTCAACTTTCATCTGATTAATTGGTCCACTGTATGTATTCCAATTTCTGGGGGTGGATTGGGGATTCACAATTTGATGAAATTCAATCAAGCATTGTTGGGTAAATGGTTATGGAAGTACCATCATGAAATGGGGGCCCTATAAAAGTATGTTATAGATTCACAGTTTGGGAAGGCTTGGGGAGGATGGTACTTGAATGAGGTGTGCGGCCCATATGGATTGAGTTTGTGGAAAGACATTGGGAGACCTTCGAAGACATGAACATATTATGGTGGACGATAACTCTCATTTCAGATTTTGGTATGACAAATGGTGTGGAGAAAGAAGCCTCCAAGACACCTTCCCTGCCATCTTTGAACTCGCACGAGAAAAAGATGCAGCAATAGTGGATCTCTTGGTCTTTTCTAGTGGCTCCCCTCAATGTAACTTTGTGTTCATTAGGGCAGTCCAAGATTGGGAGTTGGAGACTATCAAAAAGTTCTATGTAGCATTGTGTTATTTAAGCATGACCGAGGGTACCATTGATAAGATGAACTGGAGCCCCTCTAAGAAAGGTAGATTCATTGTTCAATCGTTTTACCAAGTTCTAACAAGTCTTGGAATGACCATATTCCCATGGAAGAGTATATGGCAAACGAAAGCTCCTTCAAAAGCTTTTTTTTTCCGTATGGACAACATCATTGGACAAGATCCTCACCACAGATAATTTAAGGAAACTTCGCCTAATGGTGTTGGATTTGTGTTATATATGTAAGAAGAATGGTGAATCAATAGCTCATTTGATTTTACATTTTGAGGTGGCTAGAACCATGTCGGATGACTTTTTCGCGAGAATTGGATTATCATGGGTCATGCCTCTTAGACTGGTGGACTTCTTTGCAAGCTAGAAAGGCCTTCGAGGTACACTCAAGTGGAAACCATCTGAAAAATGGTTCCTATATATATGTGCTGGTGTATTTGGCGGGAGAGAAATGACAGAAGCTTTGAAGATCTAGAGAACAATGGATGGGTTTAAAGTTTTCTTTTTTAAATCCTTGTTCTTATGGGCGAGGACCATTGTTTGTAATAGGCTAAATGTCCATGATTTTCTCATTGCGATTGTAAACTCTAACTAGGTGATTCTCATAGATACTCTCTCTATACTTGGGCTTAGCTTATTTCTATGAATAAAAGTTCTTTATTATCTAAAAAAAAATTGTTTAAATATTAATCTTGTTTTGAAATTTGAAAAATGTTTATTTTTTTTTTGTGTTTTGTTTGAAAGTTTGAAAAAATTGTAATAATTAGGGAATAATTAGTTCGGCAACAACAATAAGCTTTGATTTTTATCTAATATCTTCAGAAAAGTTTATATATATACAATATAGCAATGAAAAAGGTAGTAAGGATTTAAGTAACATGTTTTAGTATTATGAACATGATTTCTTTTAATCTCTTTAAATATTCTCATTATAAATATAGAGATAATATTATACAAAATAATAAATAGGGAATTATTTGAGTTATATGAACTTGCACAAGTCGAGCTGAGCTTTATACAAGTTATCATGTTTAATAATCGATGATAATTTTGTGTTTATGAATAGTTCATCTAGAATTTGACCGAATAATTTTCATCCAGCTTATTGAATAGTGTTGTTTATTTACAGCTCTACTAGAAAAAGTACTTTTATTTTAAATATAAGCAAAATATTCCTCATAATTGGGTGATAGTAGGCCTGCACATTGGCCCACCCAAGAATTTTTTGGCCCGACCAGACTTGGCCCGTAACTATACCTAGTGAATTATAACCAGTCCGACCCGAATGGTTCGGGTCCAGTAAAAATCATCTGTTTTTTTTTTTGGGCAAATGCTAACACAGCTCTGCGTATTATCTGTGCGTTTCCTCTATTTTCCCAAGCATTAAAACAGGGTTTGCTTAATTTATTATTCATAGAAGAAGCTTACTTCAAGATCTTTGAGTTCGAAATACGCCCTCCAATAGCTATAAGAATCATCTCCTTCCATTGTCGAACAATAATCTAAAAGAAGAACCAAAAGCCATGAAAATGACTACCCAAAATTAGGATTGTACAAGAAACCGAAGAACCGGTCGGGACCGACTCAGACTGGCCGAAACCGGCAAGGAACCGATCAGCGGACGGTGTAATTTTATCAAAATTGGCATCGGCCGGTTCGGTCTCGGTTCGAACCAGCAGAAAACCGCTGAGCCGGCCGACATCTTAAAACATTTTTTTTTATATATATATATATAATCCATTCTAAAACGACGTCGTTTCACTTAAATAGATGAAATAACGTCGTTTTTCTTATGCAGTTTTTAAAATAATAAAAAAAATTAAAAAAAGAGAGAGAACGGCGCTGTTTGGCACCATTTCTGCCTAGGGTTTAAACAACCCTTCTCTCAGTCTCTTCTCATTTCGAGTCCCTCCCCTTTCCTCTCTGCTCTCATCCCTTCCAACGTCCTCAGCGGCGCAGCCTTCCTCTCAGTCTCCACTCTCCAACGATAGTGGCATCAGCGGCAGCGGCCCAGCCTCCACTCCACTCTCCACTCTCCAGCATTCGTAGCCCTCCACTCCAGTCTCCACTCTCCAGCGGCAGAGGCAGAGGCAGCGGCATCGGCATCGCAGCGGTAGCGGCCCAGCTTCCACGACGTCCACGTCCCTTTGGCAAACGGCACATCCCACCCCCACGAAGTTCTGTAATCCGAAATGTGTTTTTGTCTATATGCACAGGCCTAGGTGATAGTATAGTTTGAGGGAGCTTCTTTATATATCCCTAAACCTTACTACTTTATGTTGAATGCCTATTCGAAATAGTGAGTAATGCGTTAAAACAGGGGCATGCTTCGTTTCAACATCACATCTGCATCACATAAGTCACCAGCAAATCTATATCACGTACAGATGTATTTCAATAATACAAATTAGCAATTACAAAGATAATACCTTAAGAAAACTCTCATATCAAATTGCATGACCACATTTTTTTTTTCTGCATTATATCGAAACAGGGGGGAAAATAGACTAATGCCTTTGCCTCTTCTTCAAGAAATCAGCTTGGGGAAGATTTTTGAAAGAATGTCATCAAGTTGTCGGGAATACCATATCCTCCACCTCTTTGAAAATATATTCGGTAAGATGATAATTCCAAGGCCATAAATAAATCCATACTCAGGGATTATGACGTTCCAGTCAACCACAATGCCATCATTTGAATGAGATCCTGAGTCTTTGCATTCTTCATGCAGTGGGAGGCCACATAATCCCTTGTTTCCCTCGTAGGATGTTTCCGGAAATCTCATTCGTGGAATATGCCCCACCAAGTGATTAAACGAGAGATCTAGTGATATAAGATGACTCAGATTTCCCAGAGATGATGGGATTTGCCCTGTAAGAGCATTATGGGACAAGTCGAGAACTCGTAATGACTTGATTCCTCCTATTTCTTCGGGGATTGTCCCCTCAAGATTGTTGTAGGAAAAGTCAATCACTATTTCTTCGGGGATTGGCCAGGCAGCATTGGCATTAGGCCCTGTACAACCAAGGGACACATGGAATTTGTTAGATCGAAGAACAAGGACATGCAACATAAATACATTCCGCAAGAAATGTGAAATAAGTAATTAAATTTGATAAAGTGTAGAGTCAGATTCTAACTCAGAATCTTTGTTCTAATACCATGTGAGATTATCACTTGTTCTTAAAATTTAAGCTAATGAAAATAAGTAGATTTTATTATTTATTTTATATCAATTGGCCACAGATTTTGGTAGCCCTCCTTCTAGTCGGTTTTCATTGAGAGAGAGTTTGTAGGCCACAATTGCTAGGAAATATATCTGGAGTTGTACCACTGAGGTTGTTTTCCCCAAGATTTAGCACTTCTAGAGTCTCACTCATTTCAATCAAGCATTTGGGAATTATGCCACTGAAGGAATTATCAAACAGCTTCAAAACTTTGAGATATTTGGCGTTGGTTGCATATTGATCTATGGTTTTTCCATGGAACTTATTGCTTGAAAGAGAGAAGTAAGAAGCGAAACTAAGGGACTTACCAATACGTATGCCTGCCCTGAAATTGTTCCTTGAAAAATTCAAGTATGTGGCCAATTGTGGGAGAATGGGGAGTTGCCCCTGAAGTCGATTAGAGCTGAAGTCCACGATTCTCAAAAAAGAGACGTCGGAAAATCGATGCAGTTGCCCTGAAAATTTATTGTTGGAGAGCTGTAGTTTCTGCAATGATGGATGGGAAAACAGAGAAAGTGGAATACTCCCATCAAGTGAATTGTTACGCAAGTCAAGGTTCACAAGAATCAAAAGCACTTCCCAACGAATGGAAGTAATTTGACCAGTTAAATGATTGTGCGAAAGGTTGATTTCGGTCAGATTCTTGGCCATGCTGAATGATGGAATTGATCCAGTGAAATAGTTCATAGACATATCCAAATAGAGCAATTGGGTAAGATTTTCTATTGAGTATGGGATTGATCCATGGAAATTGCAGCTTGAAAGATCTATTCTGGACAACATAGTAAGGTTAGCAATAGAATCAGACAATGTCCCTGAAAAGTTTGTCTTGCTAAGCACCAGGGTTCTAAGAGATCTATTACGAGGAAAATAAGGCAAGGAACCTTGGAGTAGTGGATTATTAGATAAATCGAGAATCTCTAGTGTTGGTACCTGGAAGATCTTTTCTGGAAATGTATCATACAACCCAGAAGTAATGAGAGATAAGGAGGTCAAGTTTTTGAACTTTGCAAAGAACTCTGGCACAGGAGTAGACAAATTGTTATTATCCAGACGAATAACCGAGAGAGACTGAAGCTTGAGTAAGGAAGAATGAAAAGGGCCCGAAAGATGACAATTTGACAAGCTCAACACTCTTAGATTTGGTAGTGAAGATGATATAATTTGGCACCACTCATTCCCTTGTGCTGACATGTTTACACCATCAAGATGAAGTTCCATAAGCTCCCAGAGATTTCGAATCAGCATGTGTAGAGTTGGATTCTCAAGTCTCAATACAGGGAAGTAAAAGGTAGATAAATCAAGAACGACCAAGCTTGTTAAGCGCGAAATCGCAATTGGAATCTGCCCTGCAAAACCTGCATTTGAAAGGTTCAAGCATCTCAAATTCGTCAACCTTTCAAACGCTGACGGAATCTGAGAACAGTTGAAATTGTTATATGCCAAACTCAGGTTCTGGAGGTACTGAAGACTAAAAAGGCTACTTGAATTGTCAAGCCCAGCAGAGATTGATTCACTGCTCAAGTCTAGACCAATAACACGTCCCTGGCTACAGTACACACCTTTCCACAAACAGCAATCGACACTATGATTCCAGTGCACCAGTTTTGTGGAGGAAGCCTCGTCGAATTGGAGACTATTCTGCAATTGGAGCAACAAGCATTTCTGGTCATCCAAACACTGACCAGAGACTAGGGGTAACAAGAAAAGCCAAGTAAAGAATGGAATTTTCATTGTAGGCAGCAATGAGAACACCCACACAGTAAAGAATTGAAAAGTTGGTGAAAACAATAGAAAGCTCGAGAGAGAAAAGTGTAGAATTGGGGACCGAAGAAGTAGCAAAGAGTTGGCTTAATATTGGATGAGTTTTCAGAGTGTGAGTAGCTGTGTTCATGGATGTCAAGCCTCGCCGTTGGGTTTACGGTTTGCATATCCACATATCTTTTGGTATTTACAAAATCGCCTACCCCATATAGAATGCCATTTGAAAATAATTACTTTTCCGCATCATTTGTACCCCAGAACTAGTTCTAATTTGCCAATATTTACTCTCTAGCACTTCTCTGACATGATTTTATACTTAGAAAATTAATTTAATTTTTTGTAAGTGATCAATGCATCTATTTGATCTAGATGCCCCACACATTTTTTTTCTAAGCTGATGCCTCACAGTTAGTTGAAAGGGTAGCCGTATTAATGACATCAAAGCTTCTGCATGCATAAAAGTCAAAGACGATCATAAACAGAGTGCTAGAGAGTAAATGAGAGAGAAAAAATAGTGGAGGCTGGTGTGAAAGTAATAAGAGTTTAAATGAGAATAAGATAAAAATAAAAGAGGATGAAATGAGAGAGAAATAAAAATAAAATTTTAAAAATATATATATTTAGAGGGATGAACAGTAATCGCAACATGTGTTGGAGTGTTACATCTCACATTGAAAGTATGGAATTAAAAAGGAAAGAAGAAAGACTTAGGTTATGTTTGGGGGCAAAGATGAGAAATCTCATCTCATCTCATCATTACATCTTTTTCAAATTCTCATATAAAATATAATAAACAATTCAACTTTTTTAAATTCTAATTCAATTTTTTCAAATCTCAAAACAATAATAATATTAAAAAATAATATTTTAAACTTTCATCTTAACACTATTCACAAAATTTTCAAAAATTTCTATCTTATCTCAACATCCAAACCTAAAAGATAGAAAGAAAGTTAGAAGAAAAGAGTTAGTTATTTTCAGTTTTATTCTGTTATTGTACTAACAAGGTATTATAAATAGGACTCAAGTCTCATGTAAACATGTAGCAGGTTTACTGTTGATGAATGGAAAATAGAAATAGAATAGATTATCTATTGGAGGGGGCTTTTGATCGACTTTCTCTATATTATACAAGAAATTTTATTTTACAAAAATCATTGTGAATGCTCTTAGCAATCAATTTTTGCTTAACATTCTTAAAACTATCTCAACTCCACTAGGTAAGATTACAACCACAACAATGAAATTTTGCAAACAGATCAAAAATAGGAAACAAATCACTAGAAGAAATCCAAGCTTTAGGTATCTTGTCCTCACACGCTCGAGCTCCCGCTCACATTGCTTCAGACATAATAAGCGCCTTTGAAAAGGTGCATAAGTGGGTAGACCATCAGTGTTCGATAACAAACAGCTATGGTCAGAAACAGAGTTAATAAGTACGTTTTGAACACAGCTATGGGTATGAATCAGACCATTCACAATTGCCCATAAATCTATCGTACCTCTCTCTAATATTTGTTGTCCATTCTCTCATATTCCTCCAAGTGAAAGGAGAGCCTTCAGTAGGTACACCTCTCAATTGGCATTTATATAAAGCTGACCGAAAAGCTTTCATATGCTAAGTTGGACGTGAAGCATTGAAAGTTTGTGGCAATAGAAGAGCCACGTGATTCCGTGGACTTGTTTAGAACATCCTTATCCCGTGGTTGTTTTTTGTCTTATTCTTCAAGACTTAATTGATCATAGGCTCATAGCTTTCACAATTCACATGGCTCATGGGCCATGGGCACCTATTGTTTATTTTTCAAATTTTGTTTATTTTTCTTTCAATTTTTCTAGTTTATAATTTATTTCTTGATTTTGGATATTAACATTAAGATATTTTATTTTATTGTACAGATTAACAATTTTATATAAAAGTGAAGGTTATTTATTATATAAAAGTCAATCTCATTTGTAAATCAGGTTTTATTATTTTATGTTAATATTTATTTTATTCTAGAATATCCATAATCATAGTAAGATTTTATATAGTAGATATTGTTCTTTTCTACTAGAAAATATGTCTAATAAAAAATATGTATCTGGATATGAGAAACTTAAAAAAAAAAAGAATAGAAAAATTGATTGAATCCCAAAAATGATCTTTAAATAAATTTGTTACTATCAATAAACAAAATATAGTAGAAAATTTAGGTGAACCATTTGTAGATGATCAAGAAACACACCAAATAGGACCACAAGATAACAAAATAAATCAAGAAATACAACAAAATGGATATGAAAATAATGAAACAACACAACAAACTCGAAAAAATGGATATGAGGATAGTGCTCAAGCATGTACTGCTACAATTATTGCTGGAGAATTTGGAACAACTATAAAATCTTAAATGGACTAGCCATATTATCAATTGAGAAGAAGATATTAGAAAAACTTGAATATTAAAATTTAATTAGCAATTTTGCATCTCAAAAAGCAAGAAAATAATTTTTAAATAAAAATATATTTAAATATAACCTAGTTAATTTGATATAAGAAAAAGGCTCGTTTTAACTTGTCGCCTTAGGCCTCAAAATCTATTGAGCTAGCCTGACGATTTGCAATATCTTCATATCTTTTTATATTTACAATATGGCCTACCCCATATAGAATGTCATTTGAAAATAATTACTTTTCCGCATCATTTGTACCTCAGAACTAGTTCTAATTTGCCAATATTTAGTCTCTAGCACTTCATTGACTTGATTTTATTATGAGAAAATTAATTTAATTTTTTGCAAGTGATCAATGCATCTATTTGATCTAGATGCCCCACACATTTTTTTTCTAAGCTGATGACCACACTTAGTTGAAAGGGTAGCCTTATTAATGACATCAAAGCTTCTGCATGCATAAAAGTCAAAGAGGATCATAATCAAAGTGCTAGAGTAAATGAGAGAGAGAAAAACGTGGAGCCTGGTGCGAAAATAATAAGAGCTTAAATGAGAATAAGATAAAAATCAAAGATGGATGAAATGAGAGAAAAATAAATAAATAAAATATTATTTAGAGGGATAAACAGTAACCATAACATGTAGAAGGTTTATTCTAGATGAATGGAAAATAGAAATAGAATAGATGATCTATTGGAGGAGGATTTTGATCAACTTTCTCTATATTATACAAGAAATTTTATTTTATAAAATTCATTGTGAATGCTCTTAGCAATCAATTTTTGCTTAACATTCTTAAAACTATCTCAACTCCACTAGGTAAGATTACGACCACAACAATGTAATTTAACAGTTGAGTCAAAAAGACGTATAAAGACCAAATATCTTTTCGAAGACCAACCTCAGGGTGGCCATCAAATGTCGTAATTCTCCAGGTTCCAACTCTATTAACAATAGAAATACATGCATTGAAATGAAATTCTGAATAAGAAGAGAGATTGAGATTTAACTTAGTATGCCAAAACAAACGAATTCCTCTGCTTTATCCTTCACTAGCCATTGCTAAATAACAAGAAAAACCCAACTGAAAGGTAAGACCAATTCCATGACTTTCGTAGTTTTTAAAACTGAGTAATGAAAAATAGTTTGGACATCTAGAATATCTCATAATATCTACGAATGGTAATGAAATTATTTGAGAATAATAGTGAAATTATTTGAGTTTAGATATTTTATAGGATTTTAGAAAATGAAAGAGAGAGAGTTAATTAAAATCATTTAAGTTAAAAAAATGAAAAATTATTGTTATTCAACTTTTTCTATGGCCTCCCGCAGTGCTCCAGGGCTCCCTACGATGATAGGACATTTCATTGAAAAAATTTCTCTCTGTACACTTCTACTATGGGAGGAATGTTCTGGTGACTTTCACGAGAACCATTTTCTTTAGCCATTTTACGATTATTCTAATGTTTCGTGACAAGCATGGTCTTCCTAAAACACTTGTTAATAGAAATAAAGGTATTTGTATTATGGTTGGAGGAAGGAAACTATTTTTATATCACTGAAAGGAGTAGGAAGGTCATTAAGGAGATGGTGCTCAACCATGCCAGTGCTTGTTTGCTAGCGAATACAGTTGCAGAGTGCTCACTAGCATTGGGTAGGAAAGATTTTTACAAGACATATTGCGACGGGACCAAGGCTTTGTTTACTCATAGGCGTTCTAATGCTTTTGGGCATTTCTTGGAACTTGGAAGTAATAGACTATAGTGGTGGCAGTGGGGGTTGAGGTCATCAATGCTGGAAGTAGCGGAAACAAAAGAGTTGGAAAAGCCGTTCTATGGAGTTAAAAGCATACTTTGTCCATGCATATTCTGGCAAACAAGGCTCTAGCGTTGGCCCCACCTCTCAATAGAGTGGTGGACAAGGGGTAGGAGATGGGGAGGCAGGTCAAGTCATATGCAAAGGTTATAATGGGTGCATAACATAGGTGAAGAAACAAAAAAGGGTGCATAGCAAAGGACCTTATCACCACTATAGAGAAGTATGGTCGATGTGATGTACCATAAATAGGGAGTATAGGTCTGTCCTATGTCTGCTCAACAGAAAGTGAGGTGCAAAGGGCCTTATCCGGTTTGAAAGAGGCATTTTTCAATGTGAATAAGGAACTGGAATTATTGAGGAAGGCGATAGAAGATTTTCCTTGTAAAATAGACATGGGCCTAGGCCAAGGCCAACAGTATTTGAAAAGAGGAAATGCTAAGGAGGTAAATGGGTTAAATCCACTCAGGCCCGACAAAGGAAAGGCCAAGATTTGTAAAGAAGCTTGAAAACGTAAACAACGAGCAATATTTAAGAGGTGACGATGTTTTCGTTCGGCAATACCATTTTGTTGAGGTGTTTCAACACAAGTACGCTCATGAATTACACCATGATAGAAAAGAATTTTTGCATGCGATGAGATAAGAATTCCTGACCATTATCAGTGCGAATTCATTTTATGTCAAAATTGAATTGTGTTTTTATCATTGCAAAAATATTGGCGAGGCAAGAAAAGGTTCTTGATTTAAATTTCATGAGATAAACCCACACAATAAAGAAATGAAAAGTTGGGGAAAAATATAGAAAGCTCAAAAGAGAGAAAATTGTAGAATTGGGGACAGAAATGAAAACTTTTCATTTCTTTATTGTGTGGGTGTTCTCATTGCAGCCTACAATGAAAACAATAGAAAGCTCAAGAGAGAGAAAAGTGTAGAATTGGGGACAGAAGAATTAGCAAAGAGTTGGCTTAATATTGGATGAGTTTTCAGGGTGTGAGTAGCTGTGTTCATGGATGTCAAGCCGCGCCGTTGGGTTTACAGTTTGCATATCCTCATATCTTTTGGTTTTCTAAGCTTATGCCCCACACTTAGTTGAAAGGGTAGCCTTATTAATGACATCAAAGCTTCTGTATGCATAAAAGTCAAAGACGATCATAAACAGAGTGCTAGAGAGTAAATGAGAGAGAGAAAATTGTGGGGTCTGGTGCGAAAGAAATAAGAGCTTAAATGAGAATAAGATAAAAATGAGAGGATGAAATAAGAGAGAAATAAAAATAAAATTTAAAATATATATATATATATATATTTAGAGGGATGAACAGTAACCGCAACATGTAGCAGGTTTATGTTGATGAATGGAAAATAGAAATAGAATAGATGATCCATTGGAAGAGGCTTTTGATCAACTTTCTCTATATTATACAAGAAATTTTATTTTACATAATTCATTGTGAATGCTCTTAGCAATCAATTTTTGCTTAACATTCTTAAAACTATCTCAACTCCACTAGGTAAGATTACGACCACAACTATGTAATTTTGCAAACAGATCAAAAATAGGAAACATATCACTAGAAGAAATCCAAGCTGTAGCTATTTTCTCCTCACACGCTGGAGCTCCCACTCACATTGCTTCAGACAAAATAAGCGCCTTTGAAAAGGTGCATAAGTGGGTAGACCATCAGTGTTCGATAACAAACAGCTATGGTCAGAAACAGAGTTATTAAGTATGTTTTGAACACAGCTATGGGTATGAATCAGACCATTCACAATTGCCCATAAATCTATCGTACCTCTCTCTAATATTTGTTGTCCATTCTCTCATATTCCTCCAAGTGAAAGGAGAGCCTTCAGTAGGTACACCTCTCAATTCGCAGTTATAAAAAGCTGACCGAAAAGCTTTCATATGCTAAGTTGGGCGTGGTCGACCCCCCATTTTTTCCGAATCAAATATAATTTCGTGAAAGTCATCAAAACACAGTTGAGTGAGAAAGACGACTTAATAAAGACCAAATATCTTTTCGAAGACCAACTTCAGAGTTTTGGCTTAATATTGGATGAGTTTTCAGAGTGTGAGTAGCTGTGTTCATGGATGTCAAGCCTCGCCGTTGGGTTTACGGTTTGCAATTTTCTATGGACTCGTAGAAAATTGCCTACACAACTTGGTGGCTCCTGCACTGAAAATGACGTCGATTTGTTATCGCTAGAGCTTAGCTTTCACGAACTTTTTTTTTTTTTTTCAAAATTAAATGATAATGTTTATTTTAACAAAATTATTACAATTTCTTTGCTATTTCTCTTTTATGGAAAACGCTTTGAAGTTTGAATTTCTCCTGACCAAAAGACACGGGATTATTCGCATTTTCTCACCTTTGGGATTCTTTTGGGCCAAAGTCCATTTAAGTTACTCATGGTCAATATTTTGATTTCTAGTGTTCTATTTCTTCGTCATTCTTGAGAAGAAAATATAAAGGTTTATAAGTGGATTAGACTTTTTTTTTTCATTACGGATCTATTGGTCTACTTAAATTGCAAATTTAAGCTAAAAAATATATTTATCTTATTGACATTACAGGACATAACTGTTTTATTTTTGTAAAGTTGTTCTTTCAGAATAATTCGGTGGGAACAGTGTCGAAGAATACGAGAAAATTGGTTAGAATTCTCTTGCATTCTTTTGTTAGGAATGATAAGAGAAAAAAATAAAATAAAAGTTGAATCAATCTTATACAAATAATACTAGATACAGTTAGGGCATGCAAGCTCCCTGCACTCATTTAAAAAAATGGGACACAACTAAAAAAAGGGTACTGCTATACTCACCCACACTTTGCACCTTGAGTGTCATCGAGAAGGACATTTTTTTTTTTTTGGTGATTTATTTTGAAACATTTTTTTAGATCCTTTCAACATTTAAAAAAAAATAAAAAACCACAAACTCATTAAAAACTACTTACTTAACTATTAAGTAAAAATTAAAAAAAAAAAAAAAAAAAAAAAAAAAAAAAAAAAAAAAAAAA
>QEOT01009389.1:73380-107990 GCA_003123785.1 Pterocarya stenoptera
AAAAAAAAAAAAAAAAAAAAAAAAAAAAAAAAAGAGAAGAAATCGGTGAGGATTCTCGGTAAGCCAAGCATTTTCCTTAAAAAAATAATTTTTTTAATGTAAGTTTTAGATTTATCTACTTTTTTTAAAGAGAGTACACAATACTTACACACATTAAGATTACAAATATCATTTCTCATAAAAAAATACAAAGCGACGGTCCTACAAGAATTTAATACAATACATAGTAAACTATAATCAATAGATCAGGTTGGATCAAAAGCCCAAACAAGTAAAAAAAAAAATATCTCCTTGAAAAATCCTTATTGAAAAAGCACTAAAAAACCATAACGAATTTTTGTCGGATCGGATCATCACTCGAACAGCAACAACATAATTAAACTCTACACAAATAGGCCTAAAAAAAGCTCCTATTAGTACTTGTAAGAAATTGTTTGTTGAACTCTCCAGACAAGTAGAAAATAAGAACTAGACAAAGGAAGATGATCAATAAATTTAATTACTCCCATGCTAGTGAGTCTGCAACTAATTTTAACACAAATCTAACCATCCATGCTGAATAAAAGCAGGGGGAAGATTTGCTTCCATATCACGTCTTCAACAATTCACCAGTTATAGATATCATTATGTGGATCTAATAATATTTGTTCTTTATTTAATAGCGTTTGAAATATTTATAAAGACAGTAATAGATGTCGTAGCATTCACTTTATTTTTTTGAATAAGAATAACCAATTTTATGCAACTTTAGCTAAGCAAATGTTGGCTACAAGGAGGGACTCCCTCCAAAGAAATGCTCTCCTCAAAGAGTTTTAATGCATCCTTAGCTAAACAATGAGCAATACAATTGAAATTTCTAGAGAGATGCATGACAGACCAGTTTGGCATGTTCCTGAGCTCGGATTTGATGTCTTGAATGATCAAACCTGCTATGCTCCAGTCCCTTGGCTCCCTCTTAAGATCTTGAACCACATTGAGTGCATCCCCTTCAAGAACTGCGCTGTGAATACTTAACTATTTACACAAAATGACAGTTTTGAGAGCAACCACAGCCTCAGCAAGCTTGACATCAGAAACAAACTTTTTTGGGATCTCAATGTAGCAACCACTTTGCCCTCCCAATTCCTGACTACCACCCCTATTCCCACTCTGCAACATACTCGATCAACAGCTGCATCCCAATTGGCCTTGAATACGTTTATTGGTGGAGGAGTCCAGTTAGACACATGAGGCCTCTCTGATTCCACACCAGCATAGTTCCTTTCATTAGCAACTTAAAATCTCGGACCAGCTATCGAGCAATTTGTACCAGCTTTGAGGGGTCCTCAAATTTCTCTTCAAACACAAAGAGATTCCTTCTCTTCCATACATGATAGACAGTAACAACAAAAAGTTCAATATCTTCCTCATTTAGAGATGAAAACATAAGCCTCACTAACTCTCTGAGTGTATCAAATCGGACCTGGACCTTCTGTAATCTCCTGGAGCAAACTCCCCACACATCCTGCACTGATGCACAAGACCATAAAGCATGTATAAAATATTCAAGTTCCAGATTACAAAAAGGACATAAAGGAGATTCCCTGATTTTCCTCCTGTAGAGATTGAGATTTGTTGGCAATGAGTCATGGCAGGCCCTCCCCAATAGCATCTTAGCTGCACTTGGAACCTTAACTTTCCATATTTTAGACCAGATCTCCTTGTGACTTGCTCGAATAAAGGGTTGACCTATGGATGACAAATTCATTTCACCAAGAAGATGATAAGCACTCTTTACTGTAAATTGACCATCTTTAGTGCACCTCCATACTAACTGATCTGAAATGCCACTCCGGTTGACAGGAATCCTACATATTTTGCTGATATCCTCTTCTGTAAAAATACTTCGCAATATAGGCAAGTTCAATGCTTTTGTATGCTCATTAATCAAATTACTGACTTGCCAATGTGATACCTCTCAACCAAAGGAGTATGTACTTTGAAGGAAGTAGGTTGAGGAATCCATTTGTCTTTCCATATGTTAACAGCCTCCCATTCCCAATCCTCCACAACATGCCCTCTTCTAGAACAAGTCTAGCTTCCAAGGAACTTCTCCAAAGGTAAGAGCCATTGCTGCCAAGCCTTGCATGTAAAAAGTCAGATTTGAAAAAATACTTGGATTTCATCACTTTTGATGCTAATGAGTGTGGTTGTTGTATCAATCTCTAACCCTGCTTCGCTAAAAGTGTAAGATTAAACTGCTCAAAGTCTTTATAGCCTAGACCATCTTTTATTTTGATCTTACCAAGCAATTCCCAAGGAAGCCACTAAGTTTTAGTCCTATCCCCTCTGCTACCCCACCACAATTTTTGCATTAACTTGTTGATAGCATTGAGAATAGTTTTAGGAAGCTTGAAGATACTCATGTAGTAATTTGGGATACCTTGCACAATTGATTTCAAGAGCACTTCTTTACCTGCATTTGAAATGAACTTCACCTTCAATTTTGAATTCGGTTTGGCTGACTTCTCCAAATTTAGTCTCTGTCCAGAAGCATCCTCATATGAGTTTAATAGTCTGCTGCTCTACTCCAGTGCGTTAGCTTTGCTAAAAAACAAGCTATCATCTGTTAAAAAAAAAATGGTTAACCAACAAAAAGCCGCTTGCAAAAGGGAAGCCAGATATGTGCCCCTTCCTCTTAGTTGTATCCAACAAGTTTCCAAGAGCCTGAGTACAAAGAATAAAAAGATAAGAGGAAAGAGGATCCCCTTGTCTTAATCCTCTAGATGGTTGGAAGGGTTGCTAAGGTACACCATTAATCAATATGGAGTGTTTTATAGAAGAAACACATTGCATTATCAAATCTATCAACACCTTCTCAAAGCCCATCTTTAAGTACAACAGCTTCCAAAAAGGCCCACTCTATTCGATCATATGCTTTGCTCATGTCCAGTTTCATTCACATGTAACTCTCCTTTTTACTCTTCATTCTATTTTGCATGGAGTGCATTGCTTCATAAGCAACAATAATGTTATCTGAAATCAAACTTTGGGATGGGGAAATCAGCTTAGACAGAAATGGTTTCACTCTATTGGCTAGGACTTTGGAAACCACTATATAAACCACATTACATAGGCTTATAGGTTGAAACTTAGTCATTATTGTAGGGCTCCTCTTCTTAGGGATCAAAACAATGTAGGTATCATTGAGCTCATGTAACCCTCTCTTAAAAGTAAGGACCTACCTGACAGCTGAAACCACCCCCTCACCAACTACAGCCTAGCCGCCTTGATAAAACCTAGCAAAGAACACATCAGGTCCTAGGGAACTCAATGGGTCCATTTCAAACACAACATTTTTGACCTCTTCATATGAGTATACTCTTTGAAGCTGATAGTTCATCTCTGGTGTCACAATAGGATTAAAATCTATAAGAACATCAGCAATACCCCTTGGGTTATAAGTCATAAAAAGGTTCTAATAATACCTTTGAAAAGTAGCACAAACCTCTGAATTATTACTAACACTCTCCCCCATTTCATTGTTGATCTTGGAAATAGTATTTGTCTTTCTTCTTTGAGTAGCACATTTGTGAAAATAACCGATATTCTTATCACCTTCCTTAAGCCACAGCTATTTTGACCTTTGTCGCCATTTGACCTCCTCATCTGCTAACATCACATTGACTTCATCTTGAAGGCCTTTGATGGTTTCATTAAATTCTCCTTGATTTAGTCTCTGCATCTCCTGGATCATATCACTTTTTTGTCTAATCTGATGCCTATGCTTCCCAACTGAGATTTTAGACCAAGTCTTCAAGTTATTCTTGCATCTATCCAGGTCCTGCTTAAGATTTCTCACAGGTTGCCCCCACTTAAAGAGGCCTACTAGGACCTCCTGATAATATCCTTGCACTACTACTTCAAGGAGCAAAAAGCTTCATATCTGAATAATTTTTCTCTCTTGCTCACAACAGCTTCATCGTTGTCACATGTGACCAATAATCGAAAGTGATCAGAGTTAAGCACAGGTAACACAAACACCTCACTATTGCAAAATTGCATAGGCCACAACCCATTGCCCATAGCTCTATCCAGTCTTTCTTTAATGAATCTTCCCCCTCATTATTGTTGCTCCAAGTGTACTTTGACCCTATGTAACCAAGGTCACTCAGTTCACAGTCATCAAGTTCCACCCTAAAGTTTTCCATTTGTGGAAAGGGCCTAGCAGCTGCCCCTAACTTCTCATCATTGCTCAAAATTTCGTTAAAGTCTCTCATACACAACCATGCCATTGGATTCTCAGGCTTTAGCATTCTCAAAAGTCTCCAACTCTCTTTTCATTTTTCTGTTGCAGGGTTTCCATAGAAGCCTAAAAGCATCCATGGTTGCCTTACAAGCTCAGGAGAAACAGTCACTGAGATGTGACTATTAGAGTAAGAGAATAAAAGAGCATTAACCTCAGCTTTCCAAAGACGTTTGTCTGTAGAGGATAAAAGATGGAAGGTGACTTGTCATCTTTGTGTGAGGGACTAAAACTTACAGAAGAGGAAACACCAGTCTAAAGCAATGGAAGTGGGTGAGAAGAAGATCAAACAGACTCAAGATGTGGAGGGGGAGGAGTGTGTTTTCAAGGCAGTGGCTACAGTGCAGCACTGCCAATCCCCATGAATCTCCTATTTTGGAACTGCCAAGGGTTTTGGAACCCTCGAACAGTTAATGAACTTCACAATTTGGTGAACGAAAGATAGGGCTGTGCAAAATTCCAAAATTTTCGACTCTGCCCGACTTCCACTCTGAGTCGGAGTAATCGGAATTCAGAGTCGGAGTAGCTCCAAATAAGACGTCAGAGTCGGAGTCGGAGTTCAGAGTGAACTGGAGCTCCAAACTCCGATTCCAACTCCAATTTTTAAAAGACAAAAAAAAAAAAAAAACAAATGTAAAACGTCGTCGTTTTACATCTGGTTTTTTTTTTTTTTAAATAAATATGCAAAACGGCAAATGTGGAAAGGCGTCGTTTCATCACACAGGGGGTCCAAAACGCAGGACACCCCTTCCCTTCTTCCTCCTTCCTTCTTCCCCTTCTTCCTTCTTCTTCTCTTCTCTTCTATGAACCAGTGAACCCTGAATTGATCTCGCCGCCTCATTCCCTCGCCATCGTTCCTCTTTACTCCTCCGAAGTCCGTAGTTTTGACGCCTCATTCTCAGGCCAGCCTCCGTAGCCTTTGCCCTTTGGTATGTTTCCGATTCTGAGCCCTAAAATTTATTTAGTTTTATGTTTATTTTTGGATTGCCTAGATTTAGTTATTTTCGGATCATAAAGGTGGTTATTCTGGTGAAGTTGAGTTGTACTTGTAGTCTTGTAGTAAGGAAATTTAGCAAAAATTGATGAGAGCGATATGGTTGGATTATTGGCAGTATGCATGCAATGTGTTTGATAAAAAAACTCTTTCAAAATTTCAAAACTCTTTCTAGAGGATGTGCCCCTAAAACATGTTTAATTAGAGAAATTCTGAGTAAAAGGAATGAACACTTCCTAAACTCTTATGAATAGACTCTAAAGAAAGTGAATTAAGTGCTCGATGGGTATGGAGTATGAGTGAATGCTATCAGTACGAGGGTAAGCAAAAGAAAACAGTTATTAATTGATGAGCACGCTACACATTCTAGCAGATCATCAACTCCTTCAACTCGCTATTTGCATCATATATATATATAATAGAACCAAAATCCAATTTGCCACACTCATGATCCCCATCTCGTAAACTAATTAATTGCCTTTGTTGCTTTGTATAATAATAATAATTAAGTTGGTTCTTATGCACTATTCATTGATATTAAAAGTATTGCATGTTTCTTTTTGCATTGATGATTAGTTGTAGTTCATGTGTTGCGTTGTGCATTGAAATTCTACCACTTGAAAAAAAGATCTCGAGACCAATCGATCAACTAATTATTAATTATATATACATATATAGATAGATAGATTTATAGGGTCGACTCATGAAGTGCCTTCATCCACTAGTACTTCATACAATAGCTTTCACATTTATTTTTTATCTACAAGAGTACTAGACCAACCTGAATTTTTTTCTTTACCTTCATTTTTTATGTTCTTTTTTTAAAGAGTTGTAAGGGAACTTTTGTTGGGATATCATAATTATCATTCCCTCCCTTAAATCATAAATGAGTTTATGCCTTTTGAATTCAATATAGCCTAATTAGTTTTTAAACTAATTTTTTGCTTCTAATTTATTTTTGCAGCTTCTTTGATTGTGATATAGATTAGAATAAATATAGATAGAAGCCACTGTTTGGAGAAGCCATTTTACACACATGATGTGGCATCATTTAGACCACACACAGAGAAGATGAAAAAAAAAAGATCTAACGGCAGCCACGCAGTGAGTGCAATGAGTGCACTGCTACAGTGGCTTCTATGTAGAATTACTCTATAGATTATAGACCTAGTGGAGACGATCGTCCACAAGGGGATGTGGCAAATGCCAATGCTACATCTCCTACACCGGTGGGTACTTCCACCCTTAGAGCAACATCTAGGGCAGCCACATCTAGAGCAGCCACATCTAGGGTAGCTACATCTTGTGCAAGTAATCGACTCCTACTCCCAGTAGATATAGAGAGTGAGGATGAGGATATGTCCAACGAAGAGGAGGAGATGCCCATTGAGCATGATCAACCACAACGGCCTTCTAAAAAATGGTCTTGGACATGGGAGCATTTCACCAAAATTTCTAGTGAAATTGCAAACCCGCAAGCAAGATGCCACTATTGTGGTCAACTTTGTAAATGTCATTCGAAGACCCAAGGCACCAGTGTGATGATAGCACATCTTAATGGTTGCCAACGATATAAGATCGCGAAGAGATTGGCGGCCATTGATCAGACCAACCTCAGTTACGAAACTTCTACGGCCACTGATGGTACACAGGCTAAGAAACTGGTCATCCCTCAATACAGTGAGAAGATGTTGAGGGAGATGCTTGCAGAGTGATAATTACTTATGAGATGCCCTTTACCAAAAAGAGGCTTCCGAAAGTTTCTAAACTTTGTTGAGCCACGCTTTCCCATTCCATCACGGTACCATCACGCTTTCCCATGCAACATTGTATGAAAATGCATGTAAAGGACAAGGCGGAGATGAGGAATATGTTTGTTACCACTGGCCAGAGAGTGTCATTTACGACTGACACATGGACGTCCATACAGAACTTCTGCTACATGTGTATCACAGCACACTACATTGACAGTGAGTGGAATTTGCATAAAAGAATTATTGGCTTTAAAGAAATTGTAGATTATAAAAGTGCATCCATTTGGGCAAAGATGGAAAATTGTATAAAGGATTGGGTGATTTGAAAAGTGATGTGTGTTACAGTTGACAATTCTAGTGCCAATGAAATAGCAATTGATTGGTTTAAGCGGAACACGACAGTGAACGATGATGTCATTCGGGACCAAGACTTTATTCATATTCAATGTTGTGTTCATATCATCAACTTCATAGTTGTTGAGGGGTTAAAAGAGATTGATGTTTCCATTACCCGAGTCCGCAACATTGTGTGACATGTGAGAGGTTCCCCCCAAAGGCTTGCCAAGTTTAAGTTAATAGCAGAAGATCTTCAGATTGGATGATCTAATATGTTGTGCTTGGATGTTCCAACTCGATGGAACTCTACATACATGATGTTGGATGTGGCACAGAAGTACCAAGGAGCGTTCGAGCAGATGGAGGTCTAGGATGGGGGCTTGAGATATCCTTTGTTGGAGCCAGCAGGACAAGGGCTCGGTGCTCCGGACGCACATGATTGGACTAGTGTGAGGTACTTTATTCAACTTTTGCTAATTTTTTATCACATAACCATGCGGATATCTTGATCCAAATATACGACTGCAAACTTGTACTTCACCGAGCTCTTGGAACTTCACTTCCACTTGAAAAACAGTTGTGCTGACTCTAGTGGATTGTTATCTACTATGGCTACAAGGATAAAGACCAAATATGATAAATATTGGAAAAATATTGAGAAGATAAATAGATTACTATTTGTGGTTGTGATCCTTGACCCCCGATACAAGTTGGTTGTTCTAGAATTTTGGGTAAATTCCATCCTCAGGGCAGTGAAGGCTGCAGAGTTCATTACAATGCTTAAAAGTGACATTAATGACCTATATAATCATTACAGCAATAGTTGTCAACCATCATCCGCAGCTAGTAGCTCCTCGCATTCAAGGCCGACGGGATCGATAGCTTCCTTATATGATACTGACCCATCCAGACTTGGGCTTACATGCCATAGTATTATGCAACAGTATCATCAACTCATTGCAACGAGAAATATTATGCAGTGTACATCTGAGGTTGAACAATATTTTATGGAAGCTGTCGAGGCACCTAGTGATGTATTTCAGTTGCTAACTTGGTGGAGGGTTAATTCCACCAAGTATTCAGTCATTTTCCGTATAGTCCAAGATATGCTAGCCATTCCTATCACTATGGTTGCCTCAGAGTCGGCATTTAGCACTGGAGGTCGCGTCTTGGATGCTTATCAGAGTTCATTGTCACCGTCAACCATAGAGGCCCTCGTTTGCACACAGAATTAGATTAGTGAAACGTCCATTGGACTAGATACTGTTGGCGTTGATGCCGAGAGCTATAGGCTTGAATCAGGTAACTTTATAAGTTTATATGCTTTTAAATGATTATTTAATTATTTTTAATGTTTCTAACTTCTACTTTTTATGATTTTATAGACCTAATTGTGAACCCTAACATAATTACCGATGATTGAGAGTTTGAGATAGACACCCATTGAGAATTGGGATGGAGAACCCCCTTTCTTGGAGAAACCCCCTTTCTTGGTAAGAATCAAAGGGAGAATTAAATTCTACTTTTATCGTGTTCAATTTGTTATTATCAGTTTTTTTCATTTATTGATTGCAACTTTCTATCTTCATTTCAGGCATGACCAATCACCAATGGACTATTGAGATTTGAGTGAAATCCGTGCTTAATATTTATGTAGTTATCTTTAAAGTTTGGCACAATGTTGTTATAAATGGGACTGTAAGGGACTATTATAACTTATGGTTATTTAGATTTTAAACTATTTGATTTAAGTTTTTATTTTTATCTTTTAAGTATTTTCTTTTTACAGATTCGGACTGTTGTTATAAATGGGACTGTATAAGACTGTTATAACTTATGGCTCCATCAAAAATGTTATTTAGTTTTTAAACTATTGGATTTTTTAAAAAAAAATTATCTTTTCAGTATTTTTTTTTACAGATTCGGACTTGGGGCAATGGTGAGTCCAAAGGACGAAAAAGGGCATCCATTTAGCCCAATAAATAGTCGGAGCTTCAATCGGAGTTCAAAGTTCTGAGATCCAATCAGAGCTCCGGTTGGATGTCGGAGCTCCGAACTCCGACCGGAGTCGGACTCCAATTCCTTTAGGAGTCAGAGTCGGAGTAAAATTTTCGCTTCGACTCCTATCAGAGTTAGAGGTCGGAAACGGCTACTCCGACTCCGTCGGAGTCGGAGCTCAGCCCTAACGAAAGAGCCCCATGAAATAGCATTTACTTTAATAGCATATATATTGAACCAAAGCGGAACAAAGAAAAAGTTTTATAAACCTGATTGTATTGCTCCTCAAAATTAGTCCCGATGTCTCGGTCCCCAATTTCTTTGAGTTGGTCTATGCTGGATTTTTCTTCCAATATACAGTTTGGGAAAGATCTTGAAAATAATTCCATCAACTTGTTTGAAATGCCATATCCTCCACCTCTCACAAAACATAAGCGGCCCAATGAAAATCCCACATCTGTCTCGCCATGAGGGAGTTTTCTTATTTCATTTTAGAACAAGAGCTTATGGATGTTCCTTGAACTGGAATATCCATAAGTACTTGGTCCAAAAATAGAGAAATCTCATCTTGGTCGAGGATTGATAGGTTTTTGTTAACTTCAGATTAGGAGTTATATTTTTTGGATGTAACTTAAAGAAGATTACCCCGGTTATGCCTTGATCACTTCTCTATCATCTTAAATTGTGCATGCATCTAATTTAGTAAAAGGTATTTTAAATTTAAAAATATGTGGCTTAAATTTGATGGTTTTGTAGAGAAGGTCAAACAATGGTAGTCTTCTTACAATTTCCCAAGCTCTCCAAGCTTCATCATGGAAAGAAAGTTAAAAGCATTGAAACATGATCTGAAACAAATGAATGAATAAGTTTTTGGCAATGTGGTTCAACGGAGGCGCTCTTTCTTAGATGAGTTGCACGGTCTATAGGGCGAGGAGGAGGCAAGAACTCTCTCTAAATCTGAGAGAACTCGCAAGAGTCAGGTTGTCATAGAACTTGAAAGAGTAATATTGATGAAGGAGATCTCCCGAAGACAAAAATCAAGGGCGTTATGGCTCAAGGAGGAAGACAAGTATACGAAGTTCTTTCATATGGTGGCTAATTATCGTATGAGGAACAATGCTATTGATATGTTGATGGTAGATGGGGCAGTTTCTTCTCATCAACTACTCATCAAGAACCACATCGCATAGTATTACCAACACCTCCTATCTAACCAGCACACCTGGCGACCGAAAGTGGATAGTATAACTTTTTCAGCATTAGATCAATAGTTTGTAGGATGGCTAGAGAGGCCTTTTGAAGAAGATGAAGTGTGCAAAGTAATCCATGGCATGGTTAGTGACAGGGCTCCAGGCCTTAACGATTTTACCATGGCTTCTTCCAAGTTTGTTGGGAAGTAATTAAGGGTGATCTTATGCACGCCTTTCAAGATTTTCATTTTAATGCTAGATTTGAAAAAAAAAAAGTCTTAATGCTAAATTCTTAGCACTCATTCCCAAAAGATGGAGTCCATAGATGTTAGAGATTATTGCCACATTAGCCTTATGAATGGTGTTTTCAAGATTCTTTCTAAAGTGTTAGCGAATAGATTGAGTTCGATGATGGAAAAGTTAATTTCGAAGCCGCAAAATGCATTTTTCAAGGTAGACAAATCCTAGATTCGGTCTTAATTGTAAATGAAGTGTTGGATGGAGGACTTAAATATAGAGAACCCAGATTACTATGCAAATTAGACATGGAGAGAACCTATGATCAAGTTAATGAAAAGTTCTTACTTTATTTACTTGCAAGATGTGGCTTTGGGGAGAAATAGCATAAATGAGTAGAATTTTACATTTCTACAGTTCATTTCTCTATCTGGGTGAATGGTGCACTGGTGGATTTCCTTAACTCCTTCCGTGGTTTAGACAAGGGACCCGCTCTCTCCTTTACTTTTTTTATTTGTCATGGAAGCTCTTGATAAGATGATTGTGGGCCTTGTGGAACGTGTTTTACTCTTTGGTTTATTGGTGGAGAATAGTGATTATGGCTCCATTGATATTTCTTACCTGCTATTTGCTGACAATATTCTCATCTTGTGGTGCACATCTCGGGCATATCCAATTTTTTAGGGCCCTAGTTCTTTGTTTTGAAGTTGTCTCAAGATTGATAGTTAATCTCTCAAAGTCTAAATTGGTGCTGGTGTGGACTATCCCTGAAGCAGAGAATTTTTAGTCTCTCTCTTGGGATGCAAGGTAGCATCTCTACCTCTGAAGTATCTTGGCTTACTATTGGGTGTTTCCTTTAAACTAGAGAGGGTTTGGAATGGCATGGTTGAAAATGTGCAACGCAGATTGGCTTCTTGGAAGAGGTTATATTTGTCGAAAGGTGGTAGGCTCACTTTGATTAAAAGTAATAATTTTAACTTACCCACATATTTTGTGTCCTTGCTTCCGCTCCCCACAACGATTGCCAATCATATCGAGAAGCTACAACGGGACTTCTTGTGGAGCGGATTGAGGGAAGAGTTCAACTTTCATCTAATTAATTGGTCCACTGTATGTATTCCAATTTCTGGAGGTGGATTGAGGATTCACAATTTGATGAAATTCAATCAAGCATTGTTGGGTAAATGGTTATGAAAGCACCAGCATGAAATGGGGGCCCTATAAAAGTATGTTATAGATTCACGGTTTGGGAAGGCTTGGGGAGGATGGTACTTGAATGAGGTGTGCGGCCCATATGGAGTGGGTTTGTGGAAATACATTGGGAGACCTTCGAAGACATGAACATATTATGGTGGACGACAACTCTCATTTCAGATTTTGGTATGACAAATGGTGTGGAGAACGAAGCCTTCAAGACACCTTCCCTACCATCTTTGAACTCGGCACGATAAAAGGATGCATTGATAGTGGATCTCATTGAGCTTTTCTAGTGGCTCCCCTCAATGTAACGTTGTGTTCATTAGGGCAGTCCAAGATTGGGAGTTGGAGACTATCAAAAAGTTCTATGCAGCATTGTATTATTTAAGCGTGACCGAGGGTACCATCGATAAGATGAACTGGAGCCCCTCTAAGAAAGATAGATTCATTGTTTGATTGTTTTACCAATTTCTAACAAGTCTTGGAATGACCATGTTCCCATGGAAGAGTATATGGCAAACGAAAGCTCCTTCAAAAGTAGTTTTTTTTTTTTCCATATGGACAACATCATTGGACAAGATTCTCACCACAGATAATATAAGGAAACGTCGAGTAATGGTGTTGGATTAGTGTTATATGTGTAAGAAGAATGGTGAATCAATAGATAATTTGATTTTACATTCTGAGGTGGCTAAGACCATGTCGGATGACTTTTTCGCGAGAATTGGATTATCATGGATCATGCCTCTTAGACTGGTGGACTTCTTTGCAAGCTAGAGAGGCCTTCGAGGTACACACAAGTGGAAACCATCTGAAAAATGGTTCCTATATATATGTGCTAGTGTCTTTGGCGGGAGAGAAATGATAGAAGCTTTGAAGATCTAGAGAACAATGGATGAGTTTAAAGTTTTCTTTTTTAAATCCTTATTCTTATGGGCGAGGACCATTGTTTGTAATAGGCTAAATGTCCATGATTTTCTCATTGCGATTGTAAACTCTAACTAGGTGATTCTCATATATATTCTCTGTGTACTTGGGCTTAGCTTATTTCTATGAATAAAAGTTCTTTATTATCTATAAAAAAAATTGTTTTAATATTATTTTTGTTTTAAAATTTGAAAAAAAAAATTTTTTTTTTTTGTTTGAAAATTTGGAAAATTCATAATAATTAAGTAATGATTAGTTCGGCAACAACAATATCTTTGATTTCTATCTAATATCTTCAGAAAAGTTTATATATATACAATATAGCAATGATAAAGTTAGTAAGGATTTAAGTAACATGTTTAGTATTATGAACATGATTTCTTCTAATCTCTTTAAATATTCTCATTATAAATATAGAGATAATATTATACAAAATAACAAATAGGAAATTATTCGAGTTATATGAACTTGCACAAGTCGAGCTGAGCTTTATACAAGTTATCATGTTTAATAATCGATTATAATTTTGTGTTTACAAATAGCTAATTTTGAATTTGACCGAATAATTTTCATCCAGCTTATTGAATAGTGTTGTTTATTTACAGCTCTACTAGAAAATTTTAAATATAAGCAAACTATTCCTCATAATTGGGTGATAGTAGGCCTTCACCTTGGCCCGCCCAATAATTTTTTGGCCCGAACCGACTTGGCTCGTAACTATACCTAGGGAATTATAACCCAGTCCGACCCAAATGGTTTGTTTTTTTTTTTTTTTTGGGACAAATGCAAGCACGGCTCTACGTATTATCTGTGCGTTTCGTATGTTTTCTCAAGCATTAAAACTGGGTTTGCTTAATTTATTATTCCTAGGAGAAGCTTACTTCAAGATCTTTGAGTTTGAAATACGCCCTCCAACAACTATAAGAATCGTCTCCTTCTAGCGTCGAATAATAATCTGAAAGAAGAACCAAAAGCCATGAAAATGACTACCCAAAATAACCAACATCCAAAAACAAATAAAGAAGAAACCAAGTAAACAAACACTTTCACATGGGTCAAACACAAAACCAAGAAATAAAAAACCTCAAATCTACAAAAAGAAGGAAAAAAAAAAACCTTAAAAACTCGAAAACAAATTACAACTTGAGAGATAAAAGAATACAAAGCTCATTTTCGGGCTTCTCGATCAAGGGGAGATCTTTGACGACCTGTTCGAACTTAGATCGGCTAAAGGGCTGGAGTTTCGGAATATAAGCATGGTCTCTGGAAGAGCAAGTTCCATTGGAAGTAAATCTTGCAGAGGATGGTTGTGTACGGTGAAGATCCTTGGCTTCCAGTAGTAGAGGAGAAGGGCAACAATCACAGATCACACCCACAGACAAAAGATTAGATCGAGGATGTATTGGGGAAAGATACAGTATTATACCAGAGTAATCAACAGCGCAAATACACTAGTTACATGAAACAAAAAGTCTACATGCAACCGCGCTGTGTCACCGCCGTGGCATCAGCGCCCACGTGGCAAAATGTTAATGGCGTCGTTTTGAATTGAAATTATAAACGGTTCGCTTTCTTTTTTTTTCCCCTTCCCTTCCAGGTTCTCCCCCTTCTTTTCTTCTTTCGCATTTCCCTCCCTTTCCTTCTCCGAGACCCACCTGCACATCCAGACCTTCACCCCTTCGATTCGGTGCCCACAAAACCACAGTTCGCTTTCTTTTCTTTTTCCCCTTCCCTTTCAAGTTCTCCCCCTTATTTTCTTCTTTCGCATTTCCCTCCCTTTCCTTCTCCGAAACCCACTTGCACATCCAGACCTTCACCCTTTCGATTCGGCACCCACAAAACCACCATTCATCTTCCTCAAGCACCTGTTTGCAAGTTCCACCATTCGTCTTCCTCAATCACGACAACCAAGTTCCACCGTTCTTCTTCCTCAAGCACGGTGACCAGGTTCCACAAAACCGCTCGAGCGTAGTCCATTATTCCCAAGCTCTGTGCTGCCCATCCCGTGTTCCTCCACTAAGGTAAGTATTCCCTTCACTCATTCCTCTTCCATTTTGCACATTGTTAGAAATTAGGGATTAGTGTTGATTTTGTTCTAGTTTTTGGTTGAAGTTCATCAACTGGTTTGTTAAGTTTTTATTTTCGAGAAATTGGTGTACTTCTCAGTCTTTAAGAGCTATTTAAGTTGGGAATTCAGAGGTTTCCTTTGTATTGACCGGAAACGTTTGGTTTTGGACTGAATCTCTTTTTAATGTTTCATCGGCCATTTCTCTCTAGAATTTTGAGTTTACTTGGGTTTTTTTTAGAAACATTTTCTGCTCTGCTCGTCATTAAATTTGTCTACTGTAGCCGATACCAGGTTCCATTGATCGCCACGTACGAGTTGCAGGTGGATTACTTAAGCAAGTAGATGGTGAAATGTTAAAAAAAACAAAAACAAAAACAAAAAGCTTTTTTGTATATACTCCATTTCTTGGGTTTTGAATGTAATTGTGAAAATCTACTCTCTATGGATTATGTCTCTACCGATCTCCATGGTGATGACACATGGGTTTGTGTTGGTTTTCTTATTTTGTTAACATGTCAATTTGTTCCACGTTTTTGCCTTTGAAAAGTGGGGAAGTTTGGGTATTTCAGTTTGAAAAATTCTTCGGTCATTGAAAATTTTCGGGACTAAAATTTATGTTCTTGCATGTGTACATTGTCCTTGTACACGAGCTACAAGCTGACCTGTTTCATTGAATGGTTAGAACTGTGTTAGAGTGAGACAGAGTTTTGCAAGGAATGTGGCTTTACAAGACCATAATCTACTGCAAAATTATCTTTGACAGAGTTTTGTCTCTATGAATATGAAATAATCTTCTTTATTAATTTACCTCAATGTCTAATTTGCTTTATTATGCCTACATACAAACACCATGTGACGTGTACGATGCCGGCCAACTTCTTCTGCTCCCGTCCAATCAATGTTCCATAATGCTCAAGCCCAACAACTATACACTGAGAATTTTTCCAACCGCACGATCACTATTGAGCGTGAGGTCAATCTAGGTGAGCTTCAAGAGACTATACTACCACATATCTTTGAGTCTAGCCAATGGGTATCATTAACCATTGGTCTCCCCCCTCCATCTGTGGACTTGGTCCAGGAGTTTTACTCCAACATTCATGCCATGTCACCCGATGGTTCCTTTGACGTCACTTTCCGGAACATCCAAATTCGAGTCAGTCCGGACATATTAGCTAATTTGCTTAACGCCCCTCATGTTACCGAGGCCCCATATCCGTATGGCAGCACCTCTGGTCCTAGCAACCCTGCTATCTACGCCCGCTTGTGTGGAGATGACAATGATTGGGATGGTCGGACACCCATTCCTACCAGAAACTTCTCCCCTGACTATCTCCTTCTTAGTGGGGTCGTCCTTACTAACCTTTACCCAACCAACCATTACAGTGATGTCGGCCATGACAAAGCCACCTTGCTTTATGCACTGATCAATGACATTCCCATCGATCTGGGAACTCATCTTTGCAAGGTCATCTTAGAGGCTCATCAATCCAACAAAATACAGACGGGATTGCCTTTTACGAGTTTTGTCACTCACATTGCTCTGTTTCACAATGTTCCTATTCCATAGACAGAGCCTAAAATCCCTCTGAAGGCTCCAATTGGTCGTCAGACCATTCAGCTCAGTCGTGCACATATTCGCCCATTCCCTTTTGATGATGAGGATCCTGCACCCAGTTCGCAGCCGTCCCGTGCAACGCCATCAGGTGCAACGCCATCAGATTCTCAGCCATTTACCTCAAGACCAACTACCCTTGCACCAGATAAGAATCCGTCGAGAATACAAACGGTGCTTGATTGTTTGAACTGCATCCAGACTTGTCTTGACCACATCCATAGTCGCATCGATGGTCGTCTTGATCACATTTTTGCTAGTCTTGAGCACATCGATACTCGGCTCGATAATTTGAAAGGTCATCTACATCGCATTGAGAATCATCTGGATACTTGCATTGATAGTGTGAATGCTCATGTAGATGGCTTACATACTCATCTTGAGCGCATGGATACTCGATGTGAGAGTCTGGCATATCGTTCTAATATCATGGCTGGTCGATTTGATATGCTCCAAAACACACTCCTACAATGCTTGAACGAAATGGAGGAAGTTTTACTAACAGACTGTTCTGATGATGATGATGATGGCCATATGAGTAGCGTTGGGCACTCTGCGCAACCTCCTCCAAATGCGAGTCATTGATCTTTTTCTTTTTCTTTTTTATCTATCTATCATAGGATACAGGTGGGAGGGATATGTTGTAAAGGAAAAACATGGGGGCACACATGATTCTCTTGAATTGTTGTATCAAGATATATTTTGTTCAGGTCATGTAAAATTATGCCATGTTTTTTGCTGCTCAGATGGTCATCTTGATTTTGTCATATCCTTCTCATGTCTATTTTGGTTAATCACTGCAATAGTATCATGCAACAGCTTTTTTATCATGTGAGAGTGAGCTCCTTTTGCTCCAAATTATTGTACTTCTTCAAGTAGTCAAAGTTAGATTTCTGATATTGCATACGATAGTAGCAAGAAAAAATCCACTAAATGGTATAAAGGTAATTGTAAAGTAATTATGATAGTAGCAAGAAAAAAAACATATCCTAAATGACAATAAACAACATATTCGGGAGGGAGACAGTGATCTTAACCATAAAAATATGGCATCCATGTCCTCTGAAGGAGCTGAACATGGAGAAACCAAGTTAGACACTCACGCTCGACTCTAGCTCAATCTTGGCTCGAGTGAAAAATAGTTTTAGCTCCAGCTAAGATCGAGAGAGAGTCGAGCGTACCTCTCGGACTTGTTGCTCTCCTTAGTGGTTTCTCCAAGGGACATGGAGAACACCTACGCTCGATCTTGGCTCGAGCTAAAACTCTGTTTAGCTCGAGCTAAGATCGAGCTAGAGTCGAGCATAGGTGTTCTCCATGTCCCCTGGAGAAACCAAAGATGGAGCAACAAGTCCGAGAGGTACGCTCGACCTTAGTTCGATCTTAGCTAGAGCTAAACAGAGTTTTAGCTCGAGCCAAGATCGAGCGTAGGTGTTCTCCATGTCCCCTGGAGAAACCACTGAGGAGAGCAACCAAGTCCGAGAGGTACACTCAACTCTCACTCGAGCTAAACAGAGTTTTAGCTAGAGCCAAGATCGAGCGAAGGTCGAGCGTGAGTGTTCTCCATGTCCCCTGGAGAAACCAAAGATGGAGCAACAAGTCCGAGAGGTATGCTCGACTCTCGCTCGATTCTTAGCTCGAGCTAAAACTCTGTTTTGCTCGAGCCAAGATCGAGCGAAGGTCGAGCGTGAGTAGTATCTCAGAATAAAACTCTTACCTACTAAAAAAAGACTCAATCAATTACACAAAAAAGTCTCATAAGCATTCCAATTTGTAGCGAATAACAACCATAATTCTATATACACCAGAATACAGGTCATAAACATTGCCTTACATACCAAAATTGTTTTGATACATCAGAATACAGGGCATATTTCTTAGCCAAGAAACCAAGACAGGGCATATACATAGCCAAGAAACCAAGACAAAGACCAAGACCATGCAGAGTCAGAGCTCAATCAACTTATGTCTCGGGAACCACTTTTCATTCTCTTGTCCTTCAATATATGAGCTTCATTAATAACATCTTCTTAAAAGTCCTTCTGAAACGGCATATACTGTACCATCAGAAAGTCATTCCTCAAACATGATCTTGTTGTGGCTGTGATCCATCAAACCCAAATTGCATCTGTAAAGAACATTAATTCATATATTAATGTGACGTCGACATGGATCATTAAAAAACCATAAGTTGTTTTGGATCCACTTACGCTTTCTTGACTTTGAGGCATAGTTTCCCAGGACTGGGTTCCACTAATGTCAGCAGCTGGTATCCTCCGTACCAGCTCTAGAAGATGTAGCTGGCGATTCAACACTAGGTCTATTATCCTCCGTACCAAGAAATCTACTTGTAACGGAGGTATTGCTGAGAGACAACTGGCATTCCATGCCATGTTGAGATGGGTAACTAGCATTCTGACAAAAAGAAAAAAAAATGCAATTAAACTCTTTAAAAAAAACCAACTTATTAAAATTAAACGGAAAACATAACATCACCACCTGTAAGTAGCTTGGATATTGGTTGACAACGGAAAATGGCAGAAAACCCAGTGACCACGCAGGCAATGGTCCATAGTAACCGTGCATTTAGATGTTTGGAGAAGTTGATGGTATGTCCTAACATGTTATTGGAAAAATTATTGATGTGTTGATTATTTTCTCGAATCTAATATTATTGATATATTGAATAAAATAACATACTGCGGATGGGGGATTTGAGCTAGATGGTCTTAGGATAGATGGATGTTCTTTTCCTTTTTCCATGCTAAGAGGGAGACAAATGCATATTGCCAATAGCAATATTGTATAACTCAAACCACATTAAAATCTAAGGACTTGGGTACAATGGATCTCATTTAATATAAATGTTTAATATTTATTTCAGTCATGAGCATGTGGCAATGCAAATATGGTTGCCAAATGGGGGGCCAAGTAGCAATATTACCAAAATATTTTTTCCCTGTTTGCTGTTAGTTTAGGATAACTTTACATCTTATCATGATATTTCTTTAAGATGATCACCACTTTTATTTTGGATGTGAGAGTCACTCTCAAGTCATGCACCCAAAATCACAATACTTACTATGTGTTTCTCCATTGAGATATGATTGGGTTAGGTAAAAAGGGATGAAATCTGATATTTAGAGCAATTAGACTCATTAATAGGCTGTTTTTGGAGCCAACATGATTGGCTCAACTGATTCAGCCCCACACACTGTGATGGGGGGTAATTAATTATCCAAACCTTTTTGATATGCATGCTGGGTACTTTGTTTATGAAATGAGGTAATTTTCTCTAAATAATATGTATGGACATTAGGGGCTTTCATATGGGCAGAAGGGATGGCATCTTGATTGATTGAGTGAACAAGAACAGAGTGTGTTTTAACTTCAGCCAAAAATGCATGAATACCCATCTTTTCGTTTACAATTGAGCTACCTATTTCCATTCATGACCGCTGCTACTACTGCCTCCTAGATCTTTGAGAACCATAACATCAGCAGCAGCAACAAAGCTGACTGCTGCTACTATTGTTGTGTTCTCCTATATTCAACACTATATATATAATTAATTAGACGATTGAAAATGGGTTAACTTTTCTTCATATATGATAAAAATGGGTTGTAAGTAGACTTTTTGTAGACAAAAATAGTGCTTTCCAGCTCTAATATTTGCCAAAAAGACATCGCATTTCGCCATTTCAACTCGTTTTTAACCAGAATAAGAATAAGAACAACTTCCAAAGAAGAGAATGTGTGAAGAACAACAAAAAATTAAGTCCAAAAGAAGTTCAAGAAATACTGAACCGTGGCTGGAAGAACCTGTTTGTGACTACTCAGATCTGGAAAGTCCAACCCACATCGACAATGGCTCAGATCTAGAAAGTGTGACAAACGGCGATCGCAACAACTGGTTCTTCAGTCCACGGCAGTGACCAACAGCGACCAACAAACGGAATCGTTCCAAGGATGGGAGATGGGTCGGTTCAGCTCGAGCTTGTAGTTTCGTTTCAAGGGCTTTTTTCGTTTTGTTTCAATTTCCCTCTCATATTTCATTCGGTCTTTTTTTTTAAATATTTTTAAACGAGATGACGTGGCAGTGCCAGGTCAGCCAGTTATGCTTCAGTTCCACACCGGCGGTTGTATATTGTACATGAAAGTATCGGTTTACACAGGTTGGACAGGCTGGCATCTAACAAACTTGATATCTTATCGTTGATCCGATGAACCCGTTTTTGACAGGTTGGGTAAGTCAGATTATTTGGATAGATCGGGTCCAAGCTCTTTATATGCACAGGCCTAGGTGATAGTATAGTTTGAGGGAGTTTGTTTATATATCCCTAAACCTTACTTTTTTTTTTTTTTTTTGATAAAAGTGGATCTTCCTCCTTCATTAAGATAGGACATACAAATATGACTTGAAAACAAGCCAATTACAATCGTTAAGAGCACCTCAGAACACGTACGTGTCTGACAAGGTCTAGTCCAGACGGTAAAACTCTAAAGACCTAAGTCTTAGAGAAAATACCACCTCTGTACACGACAGAGATTACACAGCCCCCATACCTAGACAAAGCAGGGTAGGGTACACCAAACCCCACCATCCGACAACGCGGAGGGAGGACAAATTTTTTTGAGTTTTTATTAATCTAAAACAACCTTACACAAAGAGAAATACAAACAAAAAACAAACAAAAGCACTAGCGCGTGCACTACACAGCAGCAGACTGCATAAGCAGTGCACAAAAGGGGCTGCTGTGGCGCGTGCAACCCACGCGCCTAGCTGGATGGAAAACCGTTGAACGATCTTGGAAGAACCAGACTCGCAGACGCCAGAAACGCCGCGCGTGGAGACGTCAGAGGGCTCTCCTGTGGCGCATGATGACCACGCGCCGGAGTACTCCGGGACCTTCGACCCGCGCCTGCAGGCCACTCGCCGCTCTGTTTGACGCCGTTTTCGGTGGTCTTGTAGATCGGCGGCTAGGCAACACCATGGCTTGGCGCGTTCGGGGCTGTGGTGGCCGGTAGGTCCTAGATCGGCGATTCTCCCTTTAAAGTTCTGAAAAAAATAAAAACAAACACAAAACTACCTACAAAGAAGAGAGAGGAGGGAACGAGGAGAGAGGGGGAAGGGAGCCAAAGCTCCCACCCCCCCTAGCTGGGTCGAAGATGTTTTTTTTAGAGAGAGAGGGTCTGGGTTTTCTATTCTAGAGAGAGAGGGTCGCTTGGCCAGCATTCCTCTCTCCCTAAACCTTACTACTTTATGTTGAATGCCTATTCGAAATAGTGAGTAATGCGTTAAAACAGGGGCATGCTTCGTTTCAACATCACATCTGCATCACATAAGTCACTAGCGAATCTATATCACGTACAGATGTATTTCAATAATACATATTATCAATTACAAAGATAATACCTTAAGAAAACTCTCATATCAAATTGCATGACCACATTTTTTTTCTGCATTATATCGAAACAGGGGGAAAATAGACTAATGCCTTTGCCTCTTCTTCAAGAAATCAGCCTAGGGAAGATTTTTGAAAGAATGTCATCAAGTTGTCCGGAATACCATATCCTCCACCTCTTTGAAAATATATTCGGTAAGATGATAATTCCAAGGCCACAAATAAATCCAAACTCAGGGATTATGATGTTCCAGTCAACCACAATGCCATCATTCGAATGAACCACAATGCCATCATTCGAATGAGATCCTGAGTCTTTGCATTCTTCATGCAGTGGTAAGCCACATAATCCTTCGTTTCCCTCGTAGGATGTTTCCGGAAATCTCATTCGTGGAATAGGCCCCACCAAGTGATTAAACGAAAGATCTAGTGATATAAGATGATTCAGTTTTCCCAGAGATGATGGGATTTGGCCCGTAAGAGCATTATGGGACAAGTTGAGAACTCCTAATGAATTGATTCCTCCTATTTCTTCAGGGATCGTCCCCTCAAGATTGTTGTAGGACAAGTCGATCACTATTTCTTCGGGGATTGGCGAGGCAGCATTGGCACTAGGCCCTGTACAACCAAGGGACACATGGAATTTGTTAGATCGTAGAACAAGGACATGCAACATTAAATACATTCCGCAAGTAATGTAAAATATTTAATTAAATGTGATAGAGTGTAGAGTCAGGTTCTAACTCAAAATCTCTGTTCTAATACCATGTGAAATTATCACTTGTTCTAAAAATTTAAACTGACGAGAAGAGGAAGATTTTATTATTGTTTTATATCAATTGGCCACAGATTTTGGTAGCCCTCCTTCTAGTTGGTTTTCATTGAGAGAGAGTTGTAGGCCACAATTGCTTGGAAATATATCTGGAGTTGTACCAGTGGGGTTGTTTTTCCCAAGATTTAGCACTTCTAGAGTCTCACTCATTTCAATCAAGCATTTGGGAATTATGCCACTGAAGGAATTATCAAACAGCTTCAAAACTTTGAGATATTTGGCGTTGGTTGCATATTGATCTATGGTTTTTCCATGGAACTTATTGCTTGAAAGAGAGAAGTAATAAGCGAAACTAAGGGACTTACCAATACCAATACCAGCTTCAATACTAACGTGCACGATTCTCAAAGAAGAGACGTCGGAAAATGGATGCAGTTGCCCTGAAAATTGGTTGTTGGAAAGCTGTAGTTTCTGCAATGATGGAAGGGAAAACAGAGAAAGTGGAATACTCCCATCCAGTGAATTGTTACGCAAGTCAAGGTTCACAAGACTCGAAAGCACTTTCCAACGAGTGGAAGTAATTTGACCAGTTAAATGATTGTGAGAAAGGTTGATTTCGGTCAGAAGCTTGGCCATGGTGAATGATGGAATTGATCCAGTGAAATAGTTCATTGACATATTCAAATAGAGCAATTGGGTAAGATTTGCAATTGAGTATGGGATTGATCCATGGAAATTGTTATATGCCAGATTCAGGTTCTGGAGGTACTGAAGACTAAAAAGGCTGCTTGAATTGTCAAGCCCAGCAGAGATGGATTCACTGCTCAAGTCTAGACCAATAACACGTCCCTGGCTACAGTACACACCTTTCCACAAACAGCAATCGACACTTTGATTCCAGTATACCAGTTTTGTGGAGGAAGCCTTGTCGAATTGGAGACTATTCTGCAATTGGAGCAACAAGGATTTCTGGTCATCCAAACACTGACCAGAGACTATGGGTAACAAGAAAATCCAAGTAAAGAATGGAATTTTCATTGTAGGCTGCAATGAGAACACCCACAAAATAAAGAAATGAAAAGTTGGTGAAAACAATAGAAAGCTCAAGAGAGAGAAAAGTGTAGAATTGGGGACAGAAGAAGTAGCAAAGAGTTGGCCTTAATATTGGATGAGTTTTCAGTGTGTGAGTAGCTGTGTTCATGGATGTCAAGCCTCGCCGTAGGGTTTACGGTTTGCAATTGCATGAACACTTTATGAGCAGCTATGGACTCGTAGAAAATTGCCTACACAACTTGGTGGCTCCTGCGCTGAAAATGATTTCGATTTGTTATCGCTAGAGTTTAGCTTTAACAAATCATTGCCAAAACTTTTGGGCGTCTCTTCAAACTTTTTCTTGTTTTCCAAGGTTGCAAGGATTTCGTTCTGTCACAGCAATGGAACCTTAATTGGTATGAAGTCTCGGCCGATGAAGAATCATTTCATCTCATTTCATCTTATCTCATCATTATAATTTTTTTAAATTCTCACACAAAATACAATAAATAATTTAACTTTTTCAAATCTCAAAGCAATAATAATATTAAAAAATAATATTATAATAATATTTTATTCAACTTTTAATTTTTATCTAAAATCATCTCATATCATTTCATTATCCAATGGGGGCTCAATGTTGGCTCAATGTTTTCATGCCAATATGAAAAAAAGAATAATATTTTAAGGCTTTTAATGAAAACTCAAGATCCTACAGATTTATTCACAACTTCCGAGTTTTTAATGACAAAGTCTTTTGGAATTGTTTGGTTAAATGTAAAATAATTCCCTGAGTTTGCATCCTGTGATAAAGAAATTTCTTGATTTTTTTAATATTGATTAATTGTTTTTTAGATCTATATATTTTGAGATCAGTTAAATCCACCATTTAATTCCCGTTAGATTTTGTAGTAATAGAGATAATATGTGACATTAATGTCACGTAAGACTAATACCTCATAATTAGCCACGTCATTAAAATAAAATAAAATAAAACTTAATATTGGAAAGGCCAAAAAATTGCAGCAAATAACTAAGGAATAAAAACATTAAAACTAAAAATTAAGTAACTATATTTTTTAAAAAGAAATTGATAACTAAAAAAGAAAAAACTTAATAATCTAACATTTTATGATTATTATATATAATATCTAAAAATTCGTTTTTCTGATTTTTATATATAATATCTTTTGTTTAAAAATTTCATCTTTATTTATTTGAGCTTTTATATAAATTTGTTTATAGTGTTATAAATATTTATATTTTTAATTAGATTGTTGGCGTGGTGCTATGAAATTACATGTCAACTTCTCATTGGTAAGTTACATCAAGACCATGATTCATATCACGTGGGTCAAGTGCATTGAAAGAATGCGGTAAAAATTAAAAATTAAATGATAATGTTTATTTTAACAAAATTATTACAATTTCTTTGCTATTTCACTTTGATGGAAAACGCTTTGAAGTTCTACTGACGAAGAGATACTGAGCTTCCGATTCGAATATTGAGAAGAAATGAAATGATTTTAAATAAAAGTTAAAAATTGAGTAAAATATTATTAAAATATTATTTTTTAATATTATTATTATTTTAAAATTTAAAAAAATTAAAATATTTATTATATTTTATATAAAAATTTAAAAAATTTATAATAATAAGATGAAATAAATTGAAATGATTTCTCAATTTAAACGTAGCGCATTCTCATTTTCTCGATTCTTTTGGGCCAAAGTCCACTTAAGTTAGTCATGGTCAATATTTTGATTTCTAGTGTTATATTTCTTCGTCATTCTTGAGAAGAAAATATAAAGGTTTATACGTGGAATTAGACTCTTTTTTAATTTCGGATCTAATGGTCTACTTCACTTGCAAATTTAAGCTAAAATATATATTTATCTTATTGATATTACAGAACATAGCTGTTGTGTTTTTGTAAAGATGTTCTTTCAGAACAATTCGGTGGAAAAAGTATTGAAGAATACGAGAAAATTGGTTAGAATTGTCTTGCATTCCTGAAATTGTTAGGGATGATAAGAGAAAAAAATAAAATAAAAGTGGAATCAATCACATACGAATAATGCTGGATACAGTTAGATTGTGCAAGTTTTGTGCATTCTTTTTTTGTTTATTTTTTAAGATTATTAAAAAAAAAAAGTCCTACTACACCCACCCACACTCTACATTGAGTGTCATCGAGAAGACAATTTTTTTTTTTTTTGTAATTTATTTTGAAACATTTTTTTAAATTCTTTAAACATTTAAACATAAAAAATAAAAATCACAAATTCATTAAAAAACACTTACTTAACTAATAAGTAAGAGAGAGGGAGAGGGAGAAGAAGTCGATAAGTATCCTCAGTGATCCTCGGTAAGCCAAACATTTTCCTTAAAAAAATAATTTTTCTTGTAAGTCTTAGATTTATTACGTTTTTTAAAGAGAGTACACAATACTTACACACATTAAGATTACAAATATGATTTCTCATAAAAAAAAATACAATGAGACGGTCGTACAAAAATTTAATACAATACATAGCAAACTATAATCAGTAGATCGGGTCAGATCAAAAGCTAAAACGAGTAAAAAAAATTCTCATTAAAAAATCTTTATTGAAAAAGCACTAAAAAATCACAACGAATCATCGTCGGATCAGATCATCACTCGAACAGCAACAACATAATTAAACTCTACACAAATAGGCCTAAAAGAAGCTCCTATTAGTACTTGTAAGAAATTGTTTGTTGAACTCTCCAGACAAGTAGAAAATAAGAACTAGACAAAGGAAGAGGATCAATAAATTTAATTACTCCATGCTAGTGAATCTGCAACTAATTTTAACACAAATCTAACCATCCATGTTGGGTAAAAGCAGGGGGAAGATTTGCTTCCATATCACGTCTTCAACAATTCACCAGTTACGGATATCATTATATAGATCTAATAATATTTATTCTTTATTTAATAGTGTTTGAAATATTTATAAAGACAATAATAGATGTCGTAGCATTCACTTTAATAGCATATATTTTGAAACGAAGCGGAACAAAGAAAAATTTGTATAAACATGGTCGTATTGCTCCTCAAAATGATTCCTGACGTCTCTGTCCCTGATTTCTTTGAGTTGGTCTATGCTGGATTTGTTGGGTATACGACCAAAGTCCCACATTGGCTAGAAGTGGGGAGGATCATGGGTATATAAGTATGGACAAATATCTCCATTGGTATGAGGCCTTTTGGGGTAAAGCCCAAGAGCAAATCCATAAGGGCTTGGGCCCAAAATGGACAATATCATACCAATGTAGAGATAGGTGGTGTCCATAGTCCTATCAAGTGGTATCAGAGCCATGACCCAGAGTTAGCCATGGTGGATGAATCTTCGGAATGCCGAACGAAGGTGGTGGGCCCCAATTTACTTATAATGGGATCCGTGGATGAGCTCTATTGGACAGACGGTGTGCTCCGGATTCTTCATGACGATGAAGAGGAGTTGATCTGGGATAGAGCAAGCAAGCTCTCGAGATAGGTGGTACTTCATGTAAGGCGTGTGCTTCCAACGCACTGGAGTGAAAAATCCTAGTTGGGAGAGTGGACGGATGGATAATCGTTTGAGGGGTACCTCGGTGGTCCTTTGTTCGAGGGGAGGATTGTTGGGTATACGACCAAAGTCCCACATTGGCTAGAAGTTGGGAGGATCATGGGTATATAAGGATGGACAAATATCTCCATTGGTATGAGGCCTTTTGGGGTAAAGCCCAAGAGCAAATCCATGAGGGCTTGGGCCCAAAGTGGACAATATTATACCAATGTGGAGATAGGTGGTGTCCATAGTCCTTTCAAGATTTTTCTACCAAGATACAGTTTGGGAAAGATCTTGAAAAGAATGCCATCAACTTGTTTGAAATACCATATCCTCCACCTCTCCCAAAACATAAGCGGCCCAATGAAAATCCCAAAGCCGAAAATGTATCCCAATTCAATATTTAGATAGTTCCAATGAATCACAATCCTAGAGTCTGATGAAGTTTCTCCGAATGTTGGAGGTGGAGATAATGGCTCTTCTTCTCTGCATTTTTCTTTCAAAGGGAAGCCACATAATCGTTGATTCCCTTCATAGAAAGTTTCTAAAAATGTAGAAAATTGATTATCGGTGGAATCCTTCCAAACAGTTGGTTGAGTATTGACAGAAAAATAAGACCATCTGCGAGTTGCAAAGGGATCTCCCTTGTAAGCTCATTTCTTGACAGGTCTAGTGACTCAAGATGGCTCAACTTTCCCAAAGATAATGGGATTCGGCCAGTGAAGACATTATTTGACAAGTTGAGAACATATGACAATTTGAGTGCTCCTAATTCTTCGAGAATAGGCCCAACGAGATTGTTGCATGAAAAGTCAATATAAGTGAGGATTGTTAGGATCTTCACCAACTCTAGCTCAAGATCCTTACTGACAATCGTTAAAGTATCTGGGTAATAATAATATGGACCTAATCCATAAAAGTCAAAGTGGAGATGATTCAGCTCTGTATGTTCGTCATCGTCACCAGCTATCATTGTCTTCCATGCAGTGAAGGAACTTTTTGATAGTTTTCCACTGAATTTGTTGAAAGCTAGATCTAGAATTTGAAGGTTTGGCCAAGTGGCATTCAGCCTCAGGCAGCCAATCGACCCATAAAACTTGTTTGATTGCAAAACAAGGACACGCAAACTGAAACTGTTCTTCAAATAACAAGGGAAGGTGTCTTCGATGTGGTTGTTCCCAATATGCAACACTTTCAACTTTGTGCAATTCGGTAGAGATTTTGGCAACTCTCCTTCTAGTTGATTTTCATTGAGAGCAAGAGTTTGTAAATGACAATTGCCCGGAAATACATCAAAAATTGTGCCAATGAGGTTTTTCTCCCCAGATTTAGCACTCCTAGCATCTCACTCATCTCAGTCAAGCACCGGGGAATTATTCCATTGAAGGAATTGTTTGACAAATCTAAAACTTGAACATATGTAGCATTGCATATTGAAACAGGAATACTCCTGAATTTGTTGCTTGAAAGGGAGAAGAAATTAGTGGTATGGGGAGTTTTCAATGTTTTTTTGTATGAAAGAGTTGAAATTATTCCTTGACAAATCTGAGTACACAACATTGGGAAGAAAAATCAAGAATTGGCCATGGAGCTGGTTGGAACGAAGGTCTAGCATATTTAAAGTTGGACAGCTGAAGAATGGTCCTACTAGAGATACTAGGTAGTTAAAAGATAGATTCAAGCGAGCTAGATTAGGAAGTTTCCAGATCCAACTGGGTATCTCTCCGTTAATCTGATTATGTTAAAGGTCTAGTTCTAATAATAAAGATTGGCTCTTCAAGAAATCAGGAAATGTTTTCAAAATGTTAGAAGAAAGTTTCAATGTGCTGATTTGAGGAAATAGGGATACCGAAGAATTAATTCCATTGTGTTCAATCAACAAGCTATTGAATGAAAGATCAAGATTTGAAAGGTTTTTCAATTGTTGGATGGAATCAAGCTACATTGACCCATTAAGGTTGTTAGAAGAAAGGTCGAGGATCTTAAGGCTTTGGAGTTCAAAAACAGACATCGGTACTGGCCCTTCCAAGTTGTTGTTGGAAAAATCAAGGAAGTATAGTGGGTGAGAAGAAACATTGGAGAACTCATCAATTTGGCCAGAAAATCGTTGTTAAAAAGTTGTAATTCCAGCAATAATGGAAGGGAAAACAGAGAAATCGGAAGACCACCTTCAAGTGAATTGTATCCCAAGTCAAGATTTTCCAAATTCAGAAGTTCTTTCCATTGAGTGGAAGTAATCTTACCTATTAAATCANTGAAATACCATATCCTCCACCTCTCCCAAAACATAAGCGGCCCAATGAAAATCCCAAAGCCGAAAATGTATCCCAATTCAATATTTAGATAGTTCCAATGAATCACAATCCTAGAGTCTGATGAAGTTTCTCCGAATGTTGGAGGTGGAGATAATGGCTCTTCTTCTCTGCATTTTTCTTTCAAAGGGAAGCCACATAATCGTTGATTCCCTTCATAGAAAGTTTCTAAAAATGTAGAAAATTGATTATCGGTGGAATCCTTCCAAACAGTTGGTTGAGTATTGACAGAAAAATAAGACCATCTGCGAGTTGCAAAGGGATCTCCCTTGTAAGCTCATTTCTTGACAGGTCTAGTGACTCAAGATGGCTCAACTTTCCCAAAGATAATGGGATTCGGCCAGTGAAGACATTATTTGACAAGTTGAGAACATATGACAATTTGAGTGCTCCTAATTCTTCGAGAATAGGCCCAACGAGATTGTTGCATGAAAAGTCAATATAAGTGAGGATTGTTAGGATCTTCACCAACTCTAGCTCAAGATCCTTACTGACAATCGTTAAAGTATCTGGGTAATAATAATATGGACCTAATCCATAAAAGTCAAAGTGGAGATGATTCAGCTCTGTATGTTCGTCATCGTCACCAGCTATCATTGTCTTCCATGCAGTGAAGGAACTTTTTGATAGTTTTCCACTGAATTTGTTGAAAGCTAGATCTAGAATTTGAAGGTTTGGCCAAGTGGCATTCAGCCTCAGGCAGCCAATCGACCCATAAAACTTGTTTGATTGCAAAACAAGGACACGCAAACTGAAACTGTTCTTCAAATAACAAGGGAAGGTGTCTTCGATGTGGTTGTTCCCAATATGCAACACTTTCAACTTTGTGCAATTCGGTAGAGATTTTGGCAACTCTCCTTCTAGTTGATTTTCATTGAGAGCAAGAGTTTGTAAATGACAATTGCCCGGAAATACATCAAAAATTGTGCCAATGAGGTTTTTCTCCCCAGATTTAGCACTCCTAGCATCTCACTCATCTCAGTCAAGCACCGGGGAATTATTCCATTGAAGGAATTGTTTGACAAATCTAAAACTTGAACATATGTAGCATTGCATATTGAAACAGGAATACTCCTGAATTTGTTGCTTGAAAGGGAGAAGAAATTAGTGGTATGGGGAGTTTTCAATGTTTTTTTGTATGAAAGAGTTGAAATTATTCCTTGACAAATCTGAGTACACAACATTGGGAAGAAAAATCAAGAATTGGCCATGGAGCTGGTTGGAACGAAGGTCTAGCATATTTAAAGTTGGACAGCTGAAGAATGGTCCTACTAGAGATACTAGGTAGTTAAAAGATAGATTCAAGCGAGCTAGATTAGGAAGTTTCCAGATCCAACTGGGTATCTCTCCGTTAATCTGATTATGTTAAAGGTCTAGTTCTAATAATAAAGATTGGCTCTTCAAGAAATCAGGAAATGTTTTCAAAATGTTAGAAGAAAGTTTCAATGTGCTGATTTGAGGAAATAGGGATACCGAAGAATTAATTCCATTGTGTTCAATCAACAAGCTATTGAATGAAAGATCAAGATTTGAAAGGTTTTTCAATTGTTGGATGGAATCAAGCTACATTGACCCATTAAGGTTGTTAGAAGAAAGGTCGAGGATCTTAAGGCTTTGGAGTTCAAAAACAGACATCGGTACTGGCCCTTCCAAGTTGTTGTTGGAAAAATCAAGGAAGTATAGTGGGTGAGAAGAAACATTGGAGAACTCATCAAGTTGGCCAGAAAATCGTTGTTAAAAAGTTGTAATTCCAGCAATAATGGAAGGGAAAACAGAGAAATCGGAAGACCACCTTCAAGTGAATTGTATCCCAAGTCAAGATTTTCCAAATTCAGAAGTTCTTTCCATTGAGTGGAAGTAATCTTACCTATTAAATCAATTATGGGTAAGGTAAATTTCTATCAATCTCTTGGCCATACTGAATGATGGAATTGGTCCTGTGAAATTTCTATATGACATATCCAAAATACCAACTGTGTGAGGGTTGCCATTGACTCTGGGATTGATCCACTAAAATTGCAACTATTCAAATCAACTCTGGTCAACATCTTTAGGTTACCAATAGAATTCGGCAATGTCCCTGAAAAACAAGTACCCCCTAGTACTAGGGTTCAAAGATTTCCATTCCAAGGAAATTCTGATAAAGAACCTTGTAGCATCCAATTACCTAATAATTCAAGCCTTTGCATTGGAATTTGGAAGATTTTTTTCTGGAAATTTCCCATTCAAATTGAATGAGGTGTCTCACGAAATAAAACATAAAGATAAGGATGATTACAAGCAAGAAGGACGTGAGGATACTGAGCAACAAAGCTGCAACACACAAAGAAAGGTATGTAGCAGCAAAAGCAGATATAAAGTACCCTGCGATGAACAAGAAATGCATGCAGCAGAAAAGGTTGAAATAAAGCACATTGCAGTAGAGGAGAAGTGAAAAGCAACAGCAAAAGGAAGGAGGTATTGTCACAGAAAAGCAAGGGATCATATGCTAAAATACATGGCTGCACACAAAGCAATGTCAGGAAATCAACATGCAAAGCACTGCCTAAACCATGTTGTCCATAAAGCTAGAGTCGATTACTTGTAACTAAATAGGAGACGACTAAAAGTTAGTTTTTAAAACTTTTCTTTTCTGCTTTTTGTAATATATATACAGCAGTAGCTCTTGTATGAAGATTACATCAATGAGAATGAGATTCTTCTCCAAACTGCTAATTCATTTCAAGTTTTTGTTCATGTTTTAACAAAACTCAAGGATGTCAAGTTTTTGAAGTCAGCAAAAAATTTTGGAACTGGAACAAAAAACTTGTTATGAGCTAGATGAATAACTGAGAGGGACTGGAGATTCTGCAGGATGGATCAAAAAGCCCAGAAAGATAACATCTTGACATGCTCAACACTCTTAGATGTGGTAGTGAAGATGATAAGGCCTGACACCACTCATACCCTTATGCTGAGATATTTACACCATCCAGATGAAGTTCCCTAAGCCCCGAAAGATTATGAACTAACGTAGATAGATTTGGGTTCTCAAGCATAAGCAAATGGGTACTCTGGTAAGAAAGGATGGATAAATCAAGAGTAGCCAACCTTTTGAGGTGTGAAATCTCAAGCAGAATCTGCCCAGCAAAGCCTGCAGTTGACAGATTCAAGTAAGTCAAATTGCTGAGCTTCGTAAATTGGGATAGAATCTGGGAAGAATCAAACTCATTATAGGCCAAGTTTAGCTTCTGGAGATGGTGAAGATTGAAAAGGTTGCTGGAATTGTCAAGCACACCAGAGATGGATTCATTGCTGAGGTCGAGACCAATAACACGACCCTCGCTGCAGGTTACACCTTCCCACAAACAGCAATCGGCACTATCATTCCAATGTACCAATTTTGTCGGCAAGGCACCGGTGAACACAAGGTTGTTCTTCAACTGAAGCAACGAGGATTGCTCATCACCAAGACATTGGCCAGACACCACTAACGTACAGACTTTGAGGAAAAGTGAGCATATGGGTATAAAGGAAAGGCATAAAATCAAGCATAGAATCTTCGTTGTAGGCTGATCATAAAGAATTAAAGATAGTTGAGGAACATGATCTTTTTGGCCAACTTGGAGTTTGGGCAACCTTAGAAATCTCGATAATAATGTAGCCGCTGATCTTTTCGAATCACTGCCCGAAATAGTGTTCTCGACTTTTCAACCACCTTTAAGATTGTGTTTGTGTCCCAATTAATCGCTCCACTATTATTTACTATTTTAGTATTATTTTTTATCTATTTTTTATTATAATTTACAACTATTCAATATTTTATTATTAATTTTTTAATATTTTTTTATTAATATTTACAGATCATCTGAAATCACCTCACTACCCAAACTTATCCTAAATATTGATAGCTAGCTATCCCATTTTACCACAGTACTTCTGGAATGAGAAAGATTAATTGGACAGCCTTCGAAAAGTTTTTGATTAAATTCTGGCTCGGTTTCGACTGAGAAGAGCTCTCAACTCATCATATCTCATTATTATAACTTTCATAATTTTTTACACAAAATATAATAAATAATTTAACTTTTTCAAACCCTAAAACAATAATAATATTTAAAAAAATATTCTAATAATATTTTATTCAATTTTTAACTTTCATATCAACTCATCTCAACTCATTGTTCAAATCTAACTTAAAAATAATAATAATAATCAACCACTTCCCCAAGTCTTTTCAAGGGTTGTCTTTGTAGGCTCTATACAATGCCTACCTCTGTAAATTTGGGTTTTGGACATATGAACTGGCATATGCATTGCTTTGTACGGACATGTTGGAAGTTAGAATTGTGGAAACAGTTACCAATTTAAAGTTTAACTGTATTTTACAAGACATTTGAAAGGACAAAAACTCTATGCTTGAAAGGAATAACTTGGATATTCTCCATAGCCTTTAAAAGGAGTTTATGTGAGATTGTGTTTCAACCTTTTTACCATAGAGAAATTTTATTCATCAGTCACTATTCACTCTTACACCACACACCTACAACTTTTTCATAGGGTGTGGGAGTATTTTTCATAGAGTGTGAGGTGTGGATTAATGAATAATAACTAATAAGAAGAATTTTTCTTTCATCATAATATCAGGTGAGTCTCCCAGCTAGAATGTTAGGTGATGATCCATTCAGTGACTGTATCAATTGAGATTAATGTTTAACTTCTAGAGAGTCCATTTGATGGTATTGTTATGTCCAAGTGTACCGGACTTTAAACCTTTTGTCTCACAAGTTCCCGTTATAAATATTTACTTTCCACACAAGCCTTTTTAATGATTTATCCATTCATAGAAACATACTAATCATTTAACCCATGATCATATTATTGTCATTTTGTAATGAAACTCGGAGCATACTCATCCCAAATTAATTGTCTA
>QEOT01009390.1:0-12993 GCA_003123785.1 Pterocarya stenoptera
TAAGTTAAATAACATCGAACAGAAAAGTTAAGGCCCTTTTAGGCATTAGAATTTAGAAATCGGAGAAAATAAGTTTGTACCTGCAATTTTCTTGGTAGTCAATGACGCGATAAAGACTGACATATCAATCCACTGGATATGGGTTTGGGATCATACCTTAGGCCCTTTATCTGAGGACCATTATCGTAGGCCCAACAATAGGCTAACAATTAAAAAGGAAATGGGCCCATAGCGAGGAGCTGAGGTGGATATTTCATTTCCAGAAGATTTTTAGATATTTTTGGTAAAACCCAAAACCCTACTCTTGTCTCTCCTTCACTCTCTCTCTTCAGACCACTCTCTTTGTTTCATTATCTGCTTCTCTTCCTCCCTCGACTCAAATTGCAGAATCTCTCCTCTTATTGCGTTCGCCCTCTGTCTCTGTGTTCATTTGCTGATGGATTGAAAGAGCGGGAGCATATTGTCTGCTAATTTTGCTGCCTGGATTATCTGTCTGCGCATACGCTCTCTTGATTCCTTTTTCATGGTTTCCTACTTTCCAGCGTCACGCTTGTTATGGAAACGCTGATGGTAGCTCCTGCAGGTTGAGAGAGAAAGTGCGTGGGGGTTTGGTTTGCAGTTTGCTTGAAATTATCCCAAACGAAACAGAAGAAGGAATAGTCAAATGGAAATGAAAAGGAAAACTCCGTCACAGCTTCAATCCCTTGAACGGCTGTACTCAGGTATCCTTACCGTACCCGCCATTGCATTATCATAACCTCTCTCGCTCTCTCTCCTCCTTTTTTGATGCGTCTGTGATTTTCCTATCTGAGATGTCTAATACTCCCAACATAATTTTTTTTGATGCAGAGGATAAGTATCCTACTAAAGAGGTAATGGAAGACTATGCCGCGGCTTTGGGATTGGCATACAAGCAGGTCCAGGGATGGTTTGTTGAGAAGAGGAGGAGGGATAAAAGAGAAAATGGATTTATTGTACCATCTCATTCGGCTTTGATTAAGAAACATCCGATTCTTACTAGTAGGAATGGGTCTGGTAGTATTTCTGCTACAAAGGTTTCTAAAGGAGATATCTCGATGCGTATGGCGGAGAGTCCGTCATCTTCCATATACAGGCGCCCATCTACGGCGAAGAACAAGAGTGCGAAGAGAAAGAAACAAGTCTTTCTTCTTCAGAACCTTTTAACTCCGGACTACATTCTGAAGAAGGTGTTCCGCAAGGATGGCCCTCCCCTTGGCTCGGAATTTGACTCTCTTCCGTCTGGGCCATTTTGCTCTCCTTCAGGTATAATCCAGACACTAGTCTCTTGTATTGCTTCAACAAAAGCATGATTATTTGTGTAACAGGTATTTCTAGTTTTGACGATCGTTAGGATGATCGGTTACTTGTTCTGCCTGATAATTGAACCCCTAGGGGTTGGCTCAAGTGGTAAAGGCCTTGGGCTTAGGAGTACGCTCTACCTAGGTCTAAGGTTTAAATCCTCTTGGGTGCAAACAATCTCTCAGGGCCATCGGATGGGAGGTTTTCCCCTTGAATTACCTGAGATGTACTTTGTGGGGAACTCCTTGCCGAGGGCCTGTGCTCTTCCGAGATTAGTCGGGACGCTATTCCGGACACCCGGTGCCAATTAAAAAAAAAAAGAAATTTTATTAGGGTGTCTTTATAGATTGCTGATATTGTAAATTGAGCACAAGCAGCCAAATCGTTATACATGTATTTAGGCTCTGTTCCTAGTTACCCAGAAACCAAGCGTTCCCTTATGTATGCAATATCATGCAGCTAGTCAAAATGAATAGTAACTCTTCGAATGTATTTTCAATATGGATCTCAAGATCTCCTCAGGTTTCCACAATTGTGCAAGGGGTAAGATGGTTTTGGACAAACTATCTTTTGAGTATGATTTGATGGTTCTAATACACTGAACATGTCGACTCTATGTGAACCTGCCATTTTAACAGATCACAAGCACTCAGATGGACTGGCTGAATATGCAAATATCATTCCTAACATTGGTGCCTCAATTATAATTCAACATATAATCCCTGTATACTGGGAAACGCCTATATACTCGATTCAATAAAACTTTATTTTACTTATCCAAAAAGAAATTATTAGTCAAAATCTTCTGTTCTTTATTTTTCTCTCTCTCCTTTTATTCATCCTTCTTGCTTGAATATTGTAATCTTTTTTTTTTTTTTTTTAAACCTTCTTTCCAATATCCATCCTTTACTTGATGGTAGCAACTTTACAACTCATTGTCGCAGTTGGAATTGCAAGCTTTGGGAACTGGATCACAAATGCAACATGAATTGGGTTTTTGAGTTATGCATTTCTGGTATCACGCTATGCATTTATATCTAAACTTCTCTACCACATGGAATTGGAAGATAGACTCCATGACTTTTCTTTGAGCCCCTCTAGAAGTCCAATGTGTGTGTGATTCGGGAGCCAAATTTGGGTTTATGGCATACTGCTGATGAAAACTTCTGACTTGATGTCATTTTGTAAGGCCCATGTGCGACAGCACCATATGAATTTTCACGGGAAGAGATTTGGCATGCTTTTGCCCTGCAAAGGGGGATTTCTTTGATTCGAGAAGGCTTAAGAGATTTGGTCAACTGGTTGTATACGTGTAAAAGGGACAGGGATTTAATGGATCATCTTTTCTTAAAGCATTGGGTTGCTTGGGATCTCTGTCTTTAGTCCATATTCATTTTTGGTTTTGGTCGGTTCCTTTTGAAATGTACTAGGGAACTGCTGATTTAGTTTTATTTTCCTCTAGAAACATCTATGTCTCGCTTGTGGGGTTGGATTTTCTGATTTATTTATTTTACATCTTTCCACGAGTACACGTGCTTGGAAGTTATATAGGGGCTTTTTTCTTGTAGATCGATTCCTTCTGAAATGCATTACAGGAACTTCTGATTTGGTTTTATTTTCCTCAAAAATGTTTAAGCCTTTTTTTCTGGGAGTAGACTTTCTGATTTATTTTTCTTCTTTTTACATCTTTTCCACAAGAACTTGTGCTTGGAAGTTATATAGGGGGATTTGTTCCCATATACACAGTTTCATAGGTTGTGTCCCATTTGAAATGTCCTGATGAATTACTTCTTCTCCCCCCCTTCTCTCTCTCAATCTTAATTTTCCTCGTTCTATGTATTCTATGATTATTTTTAACGTTATAATATTTTATTCTACTTTTTTACCTGTAAAAAAATGTATTCTATGATAACATTTAACTCATAATTTCTTTTCTGGTTTAGATTCTAAAAATTCCCATCCAGGTTGCCTAGACAACCAAAGATCAGACAAAAGGAGAAAGGTAGCTGAGAAAGATTTTTTCTTGTCATATTTAGCAAATTTTGTGTTGTCAACTACTAGGTTATTCTTATTGCACCACACTTTCTAATTTTCACTTAAACTTGTGGAAATTTTTTCCTTGTAAAGGTTTGCGAGCATGCCATATTAAGTCACCAGGGTTCTAATGAAAAGAGTGCACCTGTGATGAAACATGGCATTGGGAAAGGTTTGATGACAGTTTGGCGAGCAACTAATCCTGATGGTGGAGATTTTCCAACTGGTATCAATGTTTCTGATGGGGAAGTTGCTAATATATCTCCAATCTCAACTTCTATGTCCCGGAAAAAGCCACTACTTTGGGAGAAAAGACCTAGACAGAAGGTTCCTGCTGCTGTAAGTCATTTACTCCAGTTCATGTTTTTTTGTGAATATACTTTTCTATATGAGCTGGTATCTGTGGATTGGTCATCTTTGTAAATTAATGGTTTGGTTACTGTGACAAAGTTGGCTTGACTGTTAGTGATGTATTTAGAAACAGGGAAGTTTAAGAAATAAACCACAAGAGAAGAGGAAACAGTCCATCAGAAGAAGAGAGGTATCTAATAAGTTATTACATGAGTGGTTTCTATTAACAGATGTGGTAAGATATAAATTCTTGTTATGTGGCAGGTGCAAACTAACAGGGATGAGCATCAGAAACAGCCAGATAAAGTGAAATGTGAACTTGCTTTGGAAGGAGAAATATCTCAAGAGTACCTTGATCAGGTTGCAATGCTTGTGGATGATGAAGAGCTGGAGCTGCAAGAATTACAAGGAGGACCAAATCCACTGAGGTGTTCAGATCACCTTGCTGCCAATGGTTTACATGGTTGTTCACTTTGCAAAGGTTGGTTTCGGAGGAAGAATCCAGATAGTTTCTCTCCATCTTGTTTAATGCTATTATTGTATATTCATGATATTTGAAGTGGTTTGTATCAAGAACTCCGGGTGATTTTTCAGATGTGCTGGCTGAGTTTCCTCCAAATTCTGTTAAGATGAAGCAGCCATTCTGTATGCAGCCTTGGGAATCCTCTCCAGGGATTGTCAAGAAATTATTTAAGGTGCGTAGTGTGCAAAAGTGATTATGACCTGATTTTAATTAGTACTTAAACAAATGCCAGATATGTCATATGCAAGGATAGCTGTTGTCTTTCTCTTGCATTGCCTTTTCCAAAGCATGCATTTGAATGTCTTATTTATGTATATTTTACCTAACAAAGACAAAGTATATCATAGGCTGGCACTTATATGTTTAAGACCTATAAATAATGATTTTAGAAGTTTTTGGAATAACAGAACTCTTGCCTAACACTTGCTTTATGCTAAAGAAGCTCACTGGTTCCTACCTTTTATTTGATGTTTTGATTAGCACATCCATTTGAAGAGAGGGTTATCGTATGCTTCTTTAGACTCATCATCTTGTGCTATAGAAACAAGACATAATCATGTATTGTTCTGTATGGAAATTTAATCTGTTAAAAATCTGTTAAAAAAGTCAATAAAGTTCTGTATTGCTGCACTTTCTTCCTGTGAAACTACGCTTTGAAGTATCATGCTAAAATATAGGGCTGACTTTTCCTGGGCAGGTTTTCCATTTCCTTTATACTTATGCTGTTGCTGTTGATTTATGCCCCTTCACTCTTGATGAGTTTGCTCAAGCTTTTCATGACAAGGTTATATCTCATTTCTGATCCAACTTCACATAATTAACCCTTTTGTGTTTGTGCATGTATCCCTTACCATATTATTTGAGTGAAATTCAGTTTAGCTTTTGTTGGTTTCATCTTTTCTCTGTCCATGCCTTCCAGGATTCCTTGTTACTTGGAAAAATCCATGTGGCCCTTCTCAAGCTTCTTATATCTGATGTTCAGGCAGAGCTTAGCAGTGGATTTTCCCCCAATTTGAGCAAATCTTGCAATTTTCTTGCATTACTTCACTCGGTAAGCATAAAACCATGCGGATCATAGCAGTTAGCATGTAACTTAGTAAAGAATAGCCTTTTTCTATTAATATTTGCAGCTTTAATCCACTCCTATTATCTTGGTAGAATAAACAAATAACTACAGTAGAATGTGCACGAATCGTTTAAATTTTGAATGTATAAGGTATGGGCCTTCCTTGCCACTGCTAGGATGTGAAATGGGTTGGGCATACATCGCTTCTCTATGATTTGATTTAGAAAAGGTCCTTCATAACAATAAATATCTGTCATGACTCAAGATTTTCTATATATATATATTTATAAGTAAAAATGTATTAATATCAAGTGTAACCAATTACACTAGATGTATACAAGATAAAACACCTAGCCTATAATAGAGAGCTCCCAATGAACATCGCCCAAGAGGGGGAAATTAGAAACCTATCCAATATACACCAAGCCCTATTGAGACAAAACACGCTTCCCCAAAGAAAAGCAAGTCATTGTAACTACCCCAATCCCTTGTTTCCCACAAGACTAATACTCCACCCGAATGATCCTTCGAGGACGGAGGAAGGCTTTATGCCCTCCCTCTAGTCCTCCCTCGACTTGTACTACCTCCCTTTACGTCATAGAGAACCACTTTGTTGAAAATTTGTATGCTACCAAATCTATTAAGGATTGGGAGTCTTACTTGGTTGATAGTTCTCTTGTTTATTTTTTTGATAAGTAAACAATTGCATTAATAATGATAGGCATATCCTGAGTACACAAGATGATATACAAGAGATAAAACCTATCTAGGGCGAAGCAATGGAAACAAGAAAGTCATGAAAATCAACGCCATTAAAATCTACAGCTAGGGCCTATAGAAATAAAGTTCTAAAAAAGAAAGATCTAAGTTCCTCTATTGAGTGCTCCTTGTCTTCAAACATCCAATCATTGCGCTCCTTCCACAAGCCCCACATAATGCAAATAGGAACCATCTTCCACGGCTTTGATTTGCGGGATAACTCTAGAGTCTTCCAGCTGGCCAAGAACTCTACCACAGTGGCGGGCATTACCCAAGCAAACTCTACTCTGCTGAATACTTCATTCTATAATTCTCTAGCAATCTCGCAATATAGTAAAAGAGGATCCACAGTCTCTCCGGACTTCTTACACATGCAGCACCAGTCTACTATGATCACCCTGCGTTTCCTCAAGTTATCTGTTGTCATATCTTCCCAAGGGAGGCTATCCAAGTAAAGAATGCTATTTTGGGAGGTGCCTTATTTTGCCAAATCTTTCTCCATGAAACTGATTATTCGGCGAGTGAGTTAAGGATTTGTAGAAAGATCGAACCGAGAATGTACCTTTACCTACGGGTACCCGCCACAATGTGTTAGCTCGTTGTCCACTCGGTTTCGCAGAGTACAATAGGCTAAAGAACTCCTTGAAGCTGCCAACTTCCCAATCTTGGGCCGCCCTATTGAAATTGATGTTCCATTCGACTTGGTCCCCCGATAGCACCATGAAATCAGCCACTAAACCTTCTTTTTCACATGCAATCCAGAAAACTGAAGGGAATGAGTCCTTTAGGGCATTATTACCACACCATATGTGACTCCAAAATTTTATTCTAGAGCCCCCTCCCAGCACAAGTTTAGTATGGTGAGCAAAAACCCACCACCCGCTTCTAATGTGCTTCCAAACTCCAACTCCATAGGCCCCACTCACCTTTCTAGTACACCATCCCCCCCACAAAACTCTATATTTACAATCAACCACTGACTTCCATAGGGCTTCCGGTTCCATATTATATCTCTACAACCATTTTCCAAGTAAGGCTTGATTGAAGATTCTCATATTTCTAATACCCAACCCATCGGAAGAGATTGGGGTGCATGCCTTGTCCTAACTAACTAGGTGGAATTTGAATTTAGCCCCCACACCACTCCAATGGAAATCATGCTGAAGTTTTTCAATCTAGATCGCCACGCTTGTTGGAATTGGGAATAAAGACAAGAAATATGTTGGTAAGTTAGACAAAGTACTTTTAATTAATGTAATCCTGCCACCTTTTGACAAGTACATTCTCTTCCAACCTACCAATTTACATTCTATCTTCTCGATCACCTTATCCCATATTGATATAGCCCTTGAGGTAGCCCCCAGTGGCAGGCCAAGGTAATCCATGGGAAGAGAGGAAACTTTACATCCAAGTGTGCTAGCCAACTGCCAAATGTTGCTAATATTTCCAACTGGTACCAACTTTGATTTGTCAAATTCACTTCAAACCTGACGTTGCTTCAAAACAAAGTAGTAGTGCCTTTAGTGCCTCAAGCTGATTTTGATCTGCCTCAAAATATAGTGTATCATCTGCAAACAATAAATGAGAAATGTTAATAGTGCCCTTATTGGGGTCTTCGACAGAGAAACCAGCCACGAAGCCAATATTAACCAAAACCGTGATCATTCTGCTAAGCGCCTCAATAACAATGATAGAGAAGTGGGGATAATGGGTCTCCTTGTCTTAGGCCTCAGGAGCTGTTAAAGAAGCCAACTGGACTGCCATTTATCAAAACTGAAAATTTCACCGTTAATATGCACCATTTGATCCATGAACACTATCTCTCCCCCCAAATCCACACCTCCCAAGTAAGTAGAGTAGAAATTCTCAGTTAATGTGGTCATAGGCCTTCTCCATATCCAACTTATATAGAATCTCTGAAGTGCCAGACTTTAGTCTACTATCCAGACATTCATTGGCGATAAGAACTGAATCCAAAATTTGCCTGTCCCTTACAAATGCATTTTGGGGTTTAGTAATGAGTTTCCCCAGTACCTCCCCTAGGCGATTTGCAAGCACCTTAGATATGATCATGTACACCCCATTGACAAGGTTAATGGGCTGATAATCCTTTACCTTTGATGCCCCTATCTTCTTAGGAATCAAGGCAATAAAAGTGGCATTTAGGCTTTTCTCAAATTTTCCAGCCGAGAACAGTTCTTGGAACACTTTCATTAGATTCTCCTTCACTACATCCCAACATATTTGGAAGAATTCCATAGAAAAACCATCCGGGCCTAGAGCTTTGTTTTTGACCATTCCTCACCACACCGTGTACCTTTGCCTCCTCAAAAGGCCTTTCCAACCAAGAGACACTCTGTTGCTCCATAGGGTCAAAACCTAGTCCATCAAACTTTGGTCGCCACCCTTTTTGCTCTGTAAGCAAATGTTAAAAAAAATCAGCAACATGTTCACGAATCACGGGGACCTCTATGCAATCCACTCCATCAATAGTTAGCGTCTCAATGGTATTGGTTCTCCTATGAGAGTTAGCCACTCTATGAAAGAACATCGTACTATGGTCCCCTTCTTTCAACCACAATGCTCTTGATTTTTGGCGCCAAGAAATCTCCTCTAATAAATTCACCCTCTCTAATTTTGAGACCAACTTTGTCTTCCTAGATATCTCTTCTAGAGAAAGAACCCTGTCCTCTTTTATCCTCTCTAATTCTTGTAGCTCCTCCCTCATGGTTTTCTTACATTCCCCCATGTCACCAAAGGTTTGAGTATTCCAGAACTTTAAGGCCCGGTTTGGATACACAAAACCATCTCATCTCATTTCATCATTACAATTTTTTCAAATTTCCATACAAAATATAATAAACAATTCAACTTTTTCAAATCTTAAAATAAAATAATATTAAAAATAATATTTTACAATATTTTATTCAACTTTTAACAAAACATCTCATCTCATCGGAACTGCGTAACTAAACAAGGCCGAAGTCTGTTTTTAAAGCTTTCAATTTACCTGCAAGGATGAAGCTAGGGGTGTCGTGAATCTAGTATGAGGACCACCATTGCTTACCCTGTCCACAAAACCTTCGGTTTTCAGCCACATATTTTCGAATTTAAAGTACCTCTGTCTTCCTTGAATACCACCACAATCCAACAAGATGGGAAAATGATCTGAACAAATATAAGGCAACCTCTTTTGACAAACATCTGGATAATGAATTTCCCATTCTAGTGAGACTAAGAATCTATCTAGTCGAGACCAAGTCCGAGTGTTGGACCACGTGAAAGAACACCCCATAAGAGAAAGGTCCACCAGATTCAAGTAAAAAATGCACTCCCAGAGTTCTATCATTGCTGGTCGCAGTCTACTATCTCCAGAACGTTCGCTTGGGAACCTTATTACATTAAAGTCACCACCTATGCAACATGGAAGGTCCCACCAGCTATATATTTCAGCTAATTCTTCCCATAATAATCTTTTAGTACTGTCTAAGTTCGGCTAGTAAATACCTGCAAAAGCCCACACGAAGTTATCTCCCGTACTCTTAAAAGAGCATGTCATTGTGTACTCCCCTATGAAGTCCTCCAATTTCTCCACCACCCTTTTATCCCACATCACTAATATACCTACTGAAGCCCCATTTGAAGCAAGATACACCCAATCTACATATGGACAGCTCCATATACTTCATACAATTCTTCTTGGAATAAATTTCAGCTTGGTTTCCTGTAAGCATACTATATCCGCCTCCACTCACGAAGCAAATTTTTTATACGAAGACGCTCATTGGCCTCGTTAAGCCCGTGGACATTCCAAGACGCAATTTTGGGCTTCATATAGAAGATACTAGCCTCTTCCCTTTGGATCTATCTCGGCTTGAGCTGCCCTCATAATTCAAAGACCACGTAAGTCTCTTTAGCTCCCTCTGTTTTTAGACCCAGATTTCTTAAGCTGAGTGTGATCCACTTCTATGGCAGTAAGAAAAGTCATAAATTGTTCCTCAAAGCCCTCACACTCCATCCCCACACAATGTTGAATTTCCTTTACCTTAAGTAGAACCCAATCAAACACACTAGCCATGTTTGGTAACATACAGTTCAGGGGTATGGGCTCCCCTCTCTAGTAACCCACTGCGAATCTGCCGGCATCCCCATCACCCCCTCTGGGAATAGATTCCTACATTCCAAATTAGAGGCTCCCTCTCTGGTAACCCTCTCTTGTTTATTTAAAAAATGAACTATGGTTGAAATAATTTTCAAAACCAGTATCTTTCTCCATTATTTTTTTTTTCAGTTTTAAGAATATATATATTTTTTTAATTTTAAGAATCTGTACATTAATGGGCTTAACCAACAGTCAGTCAAAATGGTTAACTTTGGTTGAATTTGCCGGGTCTCAAGGTTGATGACAGTCCATAACAATCGAGATAACAAATGAGCATATATAATGAAGGACCCTTGCCAATTCCTTTCAAACGATTTAATGTCATTTATCTTTTTTTTATTTTTTTATTTTTTTATATTATTTCTTTTATAGTTGATTTAATATCATTTATCATCACACTCTTTAGAGCCAACCACGACCTCCTGTCCTTGGCCTTCCATCATGGTCTGGTAAGGACAGGGGGCCATTGAAGTGTTTCAAGCTTTGCTAATTAAGAGGGGTGGCAAGCTTTAGAGGGCAGGGGCTAGGTCCCCAATCCCCATCCTATTGAAGGCTGTAAGCAGTGGCTTGACGTAGACTATTTAAATAAGGACCCGGGGGGCAGGCTCATTAGTCTTTGCTTTCCAGATCTAGTATGCATGCCCTTCCCTTTAAAGATATTGGCGCCAAAAGAGGGTTAAATTAGAACACTTCTCAGGAAGAATGGTTTCGTACATTAGCCAGGATTTCTATCTAGATGAAATCATTTAGTTTTAATGCCTGAAAAAAGACTGTACAATAGGTCATATACAAGAAAAAAGGTAGACTCAATGTCATAGCAATCAAACACATCAGAACATCCCCATCTTATTCAATATTAAAAAATAGGATTCTAATTTTTTCTTACTTATAAAAAAAAAAAAACAGGACTCTAATACAAGGAACGAAGTGAACAACAGGCAAGCTACACCTAGTATAGGGTCTAATCCTTCAGAGAATATTCTTCCTAAATACTTATCCTGGTATCCGAAGCCCCTTCAAACTCCTTTCAAAGATCCATGTGCTTGTGCTGGTACAATGGTGTACTAATGATCTATAATTTAATTACTAACTTTACAATGGTGGACAAATGATAGTATTTTAAAAATTCTCTTAAGATGTTGATATAGTAAATTTTTTAATGGAGTTGTTTCTTTGGTAGTACTTTGGTGCGGTTTGCTTGTTTCTCCTGTTACTAGCTTATATTTCCTTTAGTAAGAAGCTCTCAATAATTGCATACTTTTATTGATAAATTGGCAGGTTGAAAATCAAAAAGTTGCTCTGGAGTTCTGGGAGAGATCTTTAAACCCTCTAACATGGGCAGAAATACTGCGTCAAGTATTAGTTGCTGCTGGTTTTGGTTCAAAGCAAGGTGCATTGCGGAGGGAAGCCCTTAGCAGGGTATTCAACTTATATATTCTCAGTGTTGCACCTGATTTTAGATAAGCTTCATGTTGGTCATACTAAGTCAGTATTTTAGCTTAGATGTTGCAGATGATTTCCCCCCTGTTTGTATCTATCATACAAGTTGGAATCAATCATGAGATCTAGATTTATTTGGCTTATTGAAAGATAACTCAACCTTGCTTTGCATTTAGAAACTCAGACAAAATTCATAGGTTGTCAAGTTGTTGCATAATATCTAAAGAAGTAGCTTTGAAAATCAATATTAATTCTCTACATCTCTATATTAATAGAATCCCAAACTACTGAGATGCTATCACCCTCAGTTTTCTACCCGCAGATGTCTGAAAAGAGCTTCGACTTTTGGTAGGGCACCAGGTTCCATGAACAATGAACTTTCTCACCTGGAAAAAGAAAAAATAGTTATGGAGAAAATTATATTGCATCAAACATAACTATTAAATTTGGCTATATGGACGTTTCTCCTTCATAATCCCATTATCATGCCTTTGAAAAAGAGAATTCATAATTCATGGGGATAACTTTCATAATTTGCTTGTATCCATCATTAGTGCTTAGTGGTAATTAGGCGTATTCTGTGTATACTTCCTATTTACTTGGCAATGCCTTTTTCTATTAATAAACTTACTTATACTCATAAAAAAAAGTATTCATTATATTTGCTTGATTTCTATGAAATTCATGTTTAGTGGCTATTAACTCCTTTGAAACCCCTCGAGGTTAGCTCAAGTGGTAAATGTCTTGGTCTTGGTAGGATGCTCCCTCCAAGATCGAAGATTTGAATCCTCTTGGGTGCAAACAATCTCTAGGGCCCATCAGACTAGGGGATTTTCCTCTTGAACTATCCAAGGTACACTTGCGGGAAACTCTTTGCTGAGGGCCTATGCACGCCCGAGATTAGTCAGGACGTTGGTCTCAGACACCCTTTGCCAATAAAAAAAATTAATCTCCTTTGAGAAGAGCGATAAAGAAACCTCCTTTGAAAACTTTTTCAATTCATTGAGTTGAGGTTAAACTCCTAGAGCATTTGCAAAAAAAAAATCCCATTTAGAATTTGTAATGAACCCAGTATGGAGCCTCTATAGATTGGTTAGGTACCTTGTCACTTTTAGATATCCTCTTCATTCTGAATTTCATACTGAATAGGACTTGCTTGCTTCTTTTTTTTTTTTTACATTTTTTCGTCTATGGTGGTGGTGAGGGACACTTTTAGGATGTCTATCCTTGGATGTATTTAGAAACTCCAACTAAAAAATGTAGGTTTTCATAATCTTCTTATGTATAGGAATTTGTTTTTTTAATGGCCATAGAAGCTGAGGATTCCCCCCCCCCCCC
>QEOT01009390.1:13003-61423 GCA_003123785.1 Pterocarya stenoptera
GAAATGAACCTAATACTGAATTACGGTCTACGCCCTGGTACTTTGAAGTGCGAATTGTTCAAGGTTTTGTCAGAACAAGGAAATAATGGTTCGAAAGTTTCTGACTTGGCAAAGTCACTGCAGGTGAGTTACCCGAAATAATGTTATCATCATTGTCACCGTTGTCAATATTGCCATGGGCATGATGGCATATATATCAGTGGCAACTTATATTAATGATGAATTTTTATTTTGTTTTGAAGATTGTTGAGTTGAATCTGTCTGGCACAACTGAAGATCTGGAGTCTTTAATATGTTCAACTCTTTCGAGTGATATTACTTTATTTGAAAAGATCTCATCATTTGCGTATCGTCTACGTAATAGTTATGTTGCAAAGGAAGTCGACGAATTTCAATCAGATACTGAGGATTCAGGAAGTGTTGAGGATTATCCTAATGACAGTGGTCCATGTAGCAGCAGTGACGATTTGGGGTGTGGATCAGAAAATTCCAACATAAGAAAAATCAAGTACATGAGCGGTCGTAAAAGTCCAAGTAACATGCTAACCGTATACAATGAAATTGATGAGAGCCATCCAGGAGAAGCGTGGTTGCTAGGATTAATGGAAGGTGAATATTCAGATTTAAGCATTGAAGAAAAGTTGAATGCATTAGTGGCTCTAACTGATCTTCTTCTTGCTGGATCCAGTATCAGGGTGGAGGTAATCTATATATCATTTTAGTTTGGTTTAGTCAATCATTAACTATTTGAACTTATTCAGCTAATCTCTTTCTAGGATCCAACGCATGCTATTGTTGAATGTGTTCCTAACATCCATCAATATGGTTCTGGAGCAAAATTAAAGAGGTCATCAGCTAGACAACATAGCTTAACCTTGTCACCACAGGGCCATGCTGGACAATTGCATGGTTTAAAAGAAGCATATTCATTAATGAAGTTTCATCCGGCAGATTCGTCAGTGTCAATGGCAAGGTTCTATCAGGAGAGATCCTCTGGCAAAGGAGAAAAAGAAAAAGAAGTTGAGTTAGATTTGCATCCAATGCAATCTGTGTTTTTGGGGTCTGATCGTAGGTATAATAGATACTGGCTCTTCTTGGGTCCTTGTAATGGATATGATCCAGGCCATAGGAGGGTCTATTTTGAATCTTCAGAAGATGGTCATTGGAAAGTGATCGATACCATAGAGGTATTATTCTGAGCCTTTCTATTAATGTATAGCCCTTGCTTGGGAATTTTATTTATCAAAAATTTAAAATACGAAGCAAAGCAACATATTTCTTAGCCTTTTTTATATGATGTAATGTGTTTCTTGTATTCGTTGCCTTTTTTTCCTTTCATTATTTGCTTGTGTTTGCTTCATCCAAATGCAGGATTTCTGCACCTTGTTGTCTGCTTTAGATGACAGAGGTAAGCGGGAGGCTCTACTTATTGCATCTTTAGAGAAGCGGCAAGTGTCTCTTTGCCAGGGAATGTCAAGTAGAATGGTGAATAGTGTGGGAACCAGGTATTTGACACAATCTGTTCATTCTGAACTGGATATGGTCAGAGAGAATAGTTGTTCTCCAGTATCTGACGTAGACAACCTAAGCCTGAATGGGACTGGAAAAGATTCTTTGCCTTCATCAGGGGCTGTTTTTCTTGATGTTGGAAAGAAGGGAGAAGAACAGGAAGAAAGATGGAGCCGTCTACAAGCATTTGACTCATGGCTATGGAATTCTTTTTACTCATGTCTTAATGCTGTAAAACATGGTAAAAGATCTTATCTTGATTCACTTGCTAAATGCGAAAGTTGTCATGACCTGTATTGGAGAGATGAGAAGCACTGTAGGGTTTGCCATATCACGTTTGAGCTTGACTTTGATCTAGAAGAAAGATACGCCGTCCATGCAGCCACATGTAGGGAGGAAGAAGATGCTAATATTATGTTCCCAAAGCATAAAGTCCTATCATCACAGATCCAGTCACTAAAAGCTGCGATTCATGCAGTTGAGGTGGGCTGTCATTTTGCTATTAGCTTTTTCATATGCACACACTCAATTCACATGCACAAATGCACTCATATGTGTTATGGTTGTATATCTGTCTATATTTATTATCCTTTTACGAGTGTGCTAGTGTATCTATATTTTTTTAGAGTAAGGAACTTCCTAGATCAAAAGGTTTTAAGTTAAAACATACTCTCTCTAAAGAGCTTGCAATTTGGAAGATTCTTAACCTAAACAACCTTAGGAAGAGACACACGCAATGGTTAACAGAATGATGCTGATGTGCAAGAAGGATGAGAACTATGGATCATCTTCCACTCAATTGCAAGGTAGCTAAGAGCTTGCAATTGGGAAGATTGGGAAGATTCTTACCCTAAACAACCTTAGGAAGAGACGCAATAGTAAAAGAATGATGCTGATGTGCAAGAAGATTGAAAAATCTATGGATCATCTTACACTCCATTGCGAGGTAGCCAGCACTCTATGGCAAGTAGTCTTAAGCCTTTATGGCCTAATTTGGATGATGCCTGGATGCGTGGTAGATATGTTAGCATGGAATGGGCAGTTTGGTAGCCATCACACCGAGACCTTGTGGGAAATGATCCTGATTTGTCTGATGTGGTGCACGTGGAGGGAAAGAAATGACTAAAGCTTCAAAAACCTGACTAGGACCACTGAAAGACCTTAAGGGTGGGTTTGGATACACAGTTCAGATGAGATGTTTTGTTGAAAGTCGAATAAAATATTGTTAAATATAATTCTTTTGTATTATTTTTACTTTAGAATTTAAAAAAGTTGAATTGTTTATTATATTTTTGTATGGGAATTTGAAAAAGTTGTAATGATGAAATGAGATGAGATGAGATGACATGTTTTGTGTATCCAAACCCACCCTTATGGCTTTCTTATTTTAGGCACTATACCATTGGAGACAGCCAACTTATGTTCCTCTGGCTTTAGCTTCTATGATTTTCTCGCTCCCTTCTCTCTCTCTACTTAGGTGTATGTACTGTATTACCTCTCCTGCCCAGAGGTGTACTCCAAGCAGGCCATTTGTCATCTTTTTCTTTATTATTGTAATACTTATTCTACTTATATATATATATTTAATAGTTGGGACAAGGCTACATTGTATTGGTCTTACAACTTCTCTACAAATTAAATCAATTTAGTGCCTGTTATAATGTCTGTAAATAATAAGCCTTATTTATAATGATCAAGAATTTTTTTTATCTTTATAATACTTATTAAATGATATGTTTTCCCCAAATAAATGTCCGTTTTGTATGTATGTATGTGTGTGATGCATATCATTCTTTCCACCTCCTGTGCAGTCAGTAATGCCTGAAGAAGCCTTGATTGGTGCTTGGACAAAGTCTGCTCATAAGCTCTGGGTCAAACGGCTTAGACGCACCTCTTCTTTGGCAGACATTTTGCAGGTATTGTCCCCCTTCATCTTGTCGTTTCATCTATTATTTATATTTTGCTATTATTGCCGTTTCTGGGTGTAAACCTTTCAGGTTGTTGTTCTCTGAACTTCACATTTTTGTTCATTCTATTTTGTAAATATCTCAGGTTCTTGCTGATTTTGTTGGTGCCATCAATGTGGACTGGTTATATGAATGCAGTGTTCAGCAAGTTTCCTATAATGTTGTTCAAGAGATTATTGTGTCCTTTGCATCTTTACCGCAAACAACAGCTGCAGTTGCACTTTGGTTGGTGAAATTGGATTCTTTAATTGCTCCCTGCTTGGAAAGAGTTCATCCTGGAAAGAAACAAGAAATCAGTGTCCGAGGTAAAAGATTTCCTTGTTTGTCAGTATCATTTCTCGGTACATGATTTTCAAAATATCATAAACTTCAACACATCAAGCTTTAGAATTTGGTTGTCGATATTTTTGGAATTGATTTGGGCTTAACTTATGATCCTTTCTTTTTCCTGTTTAGAACTTGAGAAAGTAAAATTGGGTTGTTAGTGATTTGGATTTTTGAATTTAGTCTTGGAACTACTGTCTTTTGTCAATGTTAGTATACTTTTAATGATAGGTCAATAATGTTGTTGTGCTCTTCAATGATCAAGTAGTATGTAGTGTATGAAAGTTGGAAGTGGCTGCTTTTCCCATTTTCACCTCACCAAAGAAATTAGACTCTTTTAATCACTGTTCAATGAGAAATATTTTCTATGCATTTCTATTAATAAATATTTACTTTTACTTATAAAAAATATATATGTTTTCTTGAAAATAATCAGTTGTGTAAATTTGGCTAAAACAAATCGTTAGGAAAGAACCTAGTGGTCAAAGGTGGGCTTTGGATGAGTGTCATACTTACATCTTGGGTTTGGTTGTGCACCAAGAGTTCCCCTGGATTACTTGATACACGGTTCTGATGAGTGGGATTGTGTATCTGTGGTACTCATTGAGGTGGATCCAAAGGGTCCTGTTTTGGTGAGGTTCTATGTCATAAAAAATGTTATAAAAGAATTTATCATACATAAATTTTTAAAAGCAACCATGTACTTATCAAAACGGAAAGGAAACTAAAGAAAGAATTTTCCATGCATCAGTAAGAAGCCTAAAAAAGAGTTTAGAACATATTACTTAAAAGTAAACTGCAGCCCGTTTCATTCAATTTTTCCTTTTAAGTTTTCTGATTGACAAATGGTGCCTCAATGTAAGCTATTTTTGGGAGATGTCATGATGATTTTCTGTTTGAAGTCATTTATGTTGGTATATTTTTTATTTGCTATTTTCCTCACCTTACATCCCATCCTACACCAACAGAGAGAACTTAATGTTGTAATCATAGTGGTGATAATATTTTATTTGCTGCAATAACTGGTGGGGTTGCTTAATTGCTGTGATATTTGTCTCCATAGGGTGGCTGGAACTCGATGCACCTTGGTTTTGCACTAGTTGAAATTATAATGCAGCTTGGTTTTGCACTTGGACATTTCAGTGAGTTCTATTTATAAGCTGCACTTAAATTCTCCTTTTCGATTCAGGTAGGCGTGCTCCAAAGCATCCAGTGTTCTTAAGGAGCTAATGCAAGTCGGAATTTTAACCGAACATCTGAGGCATTGAGGAACTTTCTGCTGATTTTTCTCATTGCATCCCGAATGTCAATTGTCAAATCGGGGAATCATTGCTGGCTATGAATTTTAAAGGGGTGTTGCTGATGCTTTATGAGTCCGAGGAAGAGGGGCTGATGGCAACAAATGTAACTCCGTTCCTACTTGTATAGACTTGTAGTTTGTGTGATTGAACGTTGTACAGGATTAGCTTTAGATAAATTCAGGAAAGCTTTTAAGTTTCTGGTTCATAACTATTTTCATGAGCCCTCTTAACTCTTACAAGTTTACAACCTTCGGCATCGAGGGACTAAAATTTTGTCCGTCTACTTTCCAATCTACTTGGAAGAAGAGAGGAATAAATCTTATCCAAAGTAGACTTCTTGCTTTATGCAATCTTTTGCCTTTTGCAAGCATTGTGAATGTACCCAATCATAAAGTAGAGGGAGACCTTCTTTCATGTTTGGCATCTTCTGCCTCTTGTTATGTAATTGCATTATGATGGGATTCTTGATGAGTTATGGATGCTATGATTTTATGCTAGAAATGGAGTAGATCGAGCCTTATTAATTCATTTTCTAAGAAATAAATGATGATATTGTAATGTTTTTGTTGATATTTTATGAAAGCAAAGCATGTTTTTTTTTGGCCCCGTCCAAAGTTTATTAGACCCTCACTTGTGGCGGAGAAAGCCGTGGTTACATCAATTCTAAAATTAAAATCAAACTCAAACCATGTTGAAAGTGATGTATTTTTAGATTAGGGTGCATGTGTTTTAAGATGAAACTTTATGAATATGATGGTATCTGCTTGTAGTCTTGTACATATGTATTAGGTGCAAGCCTTTATTGCAAAGAAATGGAAAAAATCTAGTGGATTTCTTGAGTGTATTCATGTTAAAATTTAATGAGTTTTGCTAAAAATCAGTAACTATTCAGATCACACACTTCACACCTATAACTTTTCATTGGGTGTGGGGTATAAAATAATAAATAGTGATTGATGAGAAGAATTTTTCAAATTTAATATTGATGAAAAAATTCACGGCTTAATGATTTTGTTTTATTTTATTTTTTTTCAGATCAAGACAATGGGTTTTTTTATCTACAAAATGTATATTAAAATTTTTTTAAAGAATTTAAACTGATTTTTTGTTATAATTAAAAATATTAATTTAAACTGACTTTTAATATGATAAAATCTGACTTACAATAGTGGCTCGAAATACAATTAATACTCTAATTAATCTCTCTCGCTAACAATGTCGACTAGAAATACATTTCAAATATGACCATAGATCATCATGATCAGACTTGTAATTAAAAAATACTAATCGACAAGTCGCTCAAGATTGACTTTTCCGTTTGGATGTTGAGTTAAGATTAGTTGAGTTAAGATTAGTTGAGTTCTTTATGAATATCAGTGAGTTGAGATTGTAAAGTAAGTTTTATGGAGACCACCTAAGATGAATTTATATATATTTTGATATTAAGTCGAGTTTACATATATTTATAGAAAGTTGAAAAAGGTTGTGAGTCATGCGTGTAAAGAGATGTTGAGTTGAAAGGTTGTGGGTCCCACGTATAAAGAGGTTCTGAGTTGAGATGAGTTTACTGATTTGAGAGTTGAGTATTTAGATGTTAGACTTAACTTAAAATTAGACTGAATTGAACTGAGTTCAATTTCAAAACCTAGTTAAATTTGAGTTCGGCTCAATTTATTTGTCTATTTGTGAACATGAAATTATGATTTGAATAACTAATTAAATACATTTTCTCAAAATGCTTGATTAATTTAACATTTCCATATTTTTTTACACAAAGTATAGTAAAGTTTAATCTGACAGATCTCATGCGCATAAAATATAACCTTTTTAAATGACTTGTGAAATTAAATTCACCTTATACTATGAGTTGGCAAAGTATTTATAGTTCCCAAAAAGAAAGAAAAACAGTGTTGAGTCAGCTACCGTGCATGCATGTGAAGGAAGGAAAAAATAATTCTATCTGTACAAGAATCAGTTCAATATTTTCTATATTCTAAAACAGAATAAAAGGTACACAATCATCCAACGGTACCATTTCAACATACCCAAAAAAAAAAAAACTAAACCCAGACCAAAACTTTGGTGCAAACTCCTAGATCCAGAAGAGTCGCCATCCACTATAAAGGCAACATTAATTACTATATTCAAGGGTAATATTTGTGTCAGTCACATACGTTCATAACTTCATAATTATAATTTTTTATTTTTTTTAATATCTAATTTTTGGGATTATCAGATGTGCACGTTCATGTTTGGTAATCAGTTTCTTAATTTGATCCGTTTCTGAAAGCACAAGAACAAAGCAACGTTCATTTCTGCAGAAAGCTAAGCTGCAAGTGGCCCACTACTTTATTTATTACATGCGCAGGAAGCAGAAACAGAAGCAGAAGAAGCCAAATGAAGTGAATCCTATCTATCATGAGTATGATCTTGAATCTTGATCCCACAGCCACTCTACTATTTAATTATCTTGTGGTAATTCCCAGATTAGATTTGTTCTGATCATGATCCTCATTTCATTTTATTACTGACGTGGCACTGCAAACGTTGTAAGATTCTATTTCCAAACAAGACCGGAAGTTAGAAAAAAAAGAAGAGGATAGGAATCCGATAATGTAAAACGACAGTTTTTTTCTCTTTTTTTTTAAGGAAGTATTTTTTAATAATATTATAATTTCTTTTAAATGTTTAAGATGATTAAAAAAAATACATGAAAAAGAAAAAAAAAATACACATGTCGGGAGAATTTCTCGCGATGACCGGAGTGCCACCTTATAAAAAAAATTCACTTCTAAATTTTTGTCCAAATTTAAGGATTTTATATTAAAAAAAATAACTACATTATTTAATATTTATTTTAATGATGGCTAAGATTATTTATTATAATTTTTTCCAAGGAAGGAACTAATAATCTTAGTATTCATCGTTTTCAGATCTGCTGTAATTAGTTTAAATTAATACATATAAATAATCAAAAGTTACTGAGAAAAAGAAAATGTAGTGAAAAGTTTGTAGGTATACGTTTGGCTATGATCAAGTCAAGTTCAAACGATGTCGGTTTAATGAAATCTTAAGTTTTTAATTAATTTATTTTTCCATATGATCTTATACCTTTGTATATTAGTTAGGATTATTAATTAGCTAATTAATCATGTTGAGATTATGTCGTTTATGTTAGTTAGTTAGATAAGCTATATACATGAAATTAGAGAAGTTAAATTAATAAGAAAAATGATATTTGCAGTCTTAGGGTATGCAGACCCGTGCACTCTTTTTGAAAAAAAAAAACTCTATATATCATACAATCGTCCTACTTTTATCATATTATGTAAAATATGACACATTTATCATCATTGGATGATCCTTTATTGAAAGATTTTTTTTTTTTAATCATTGAACGGTAATAAATGTGTCACATATTACTTAATAAGATGAGAGTGTGTGTATAATATTACTCTCTTGAGACTTACACGCTCTAAAACTGTATCTAACATTATTAATAAACCATGTATATGTAAATCTTGATAAATAAAATCTTGATATAAAAAATTAGACTATTTAGATTATATCTTATAAAATTATCTATAAATCTTGATAAATAAATTTTGTATTTATATCAACATTCCTATTTCGCTGGATTTAAAAAATACGCATGTAATTTTAATTTTAACTTGGTTTGGGAGTTGGATTTAAAAAAAAAAAATTTGCATAAGACTTGAACACTGCGCTGGTTTGGTTGCGATGAGGTAATTTGTAAATAATAGTAAAATATTTTGTGAATAATAGTAAATTTGTTTGAGTTGAGATATTTTATGGAATTGTAGAAAATAAGAAAGAAAAAGTTTAATAAAAAAGTTTAAATATTATTAGAATATAATTTTTATTTTGAGATTTGAAAAAATTGAATTTTTTTTATATGTTTTGTTTAGAAGTTTGAGAAAGTTGTAATGTTTAGATAAAAAAAAAAATTAAAAATTTGAAATTGAAAAGTATTTATAATATTTGGATATTGAGATAAGATCGAATGAGTTGAGACGAAATGAAATTAGATGGAAGTCTTAAAAGCCTTATACCTACCTTCTCAAAATGGAAATACTCTATCCAGAAAAGGATTACCCAAAAGTAATCCTATAAATTGATATAATTTAATGTAGTTTTTTATATTATAAAATTAATTTTATTATAAAATAAACAAAAATGCTAAACCCACCGAAAATGTGTCCCTAAGTTTTTTTTTTTTTACTTAATGATTAAGGAAGTGTTTTTTTAATGATATTGTGAATTTTTTATTTTTTTAAAAAATATTTATGATGAATAAAAAAAATACATGAAAAAAAGAAAATAAAAACAAAAAAATGAAATGTACTTTTTGGAACACACATTTGGGACAAATTTTCGGTGGGTGTAGTGTTACTCTAAAATAAATCTAGCAGATAAGATGAAATGTGAAATTATTTTGTGTAATTATTTTACAAAAAATCTTCACAATCTCTTATTATTCATCCACACTCTACACTCCATAATTTTTTTTTAATTTTTTTCTTTTATCAAATTTTTTTATATGAATAGTGAATAAAAAATTTGAAATAGTTTAAAAAGAATAAACTTAAAATTTTTTTAAAAATATTAAAAAATTAAAAAGTTTAAAAAAATGTGAGATATAAAGTGTGGTAGAAGTTGTATAGTAAAACTCATTATTTTATAGATGTACTATTACTCTAAAAAAAAATAGTAAATTTAGTTCCACATCCCAAAATCTCGCCACGTTGGCCTTGTTTTACTCGACATCCCTGACGTGTACACTTCTCCACGCTCCCACCCACTTTCTCTTTTAAAAGCGCTCCTCTGGCCCCATTTCCTACTCCATTTTTAGACCCACGCCCTCCCTCTCTCCCTCACTCGCAAACATAATCAACTCTCTTTCATCTCCTTCATTTCTCTCTCCTAAACCATTTCCCGTCCATATCCTTCATTCATTCATTCTCTCTCTATCTGAAGATCTTTTCATAGTTTGAATCCAAATCATGGCAGAGAGCTCCGGTAGGAAGCTCGTCGTCCAAGTGTGCAACGCCAAGAATCTAATGCCCAAAGACGGCCAAGGAACTGCCAGCGCTTATGCCATTGTCGACTTCGACGGCCAAAGGCGCCGAACCAAGACCAAATTTAGAGATCTCAACCCTGAATGGGACGAGAAGCTCGAGTTCGTCGTCCACAATATCGACTCCATGGCCTCCGAAATCTTGGAGATCAGTCTTTACAACGACAAGAAGAACGGCAAGAGAAGCAATTTTCTTGGTAAAGTAAAGATTGGTGGAAGCACTTTTGTGCAGTCCGGCTCAGAAGCGCTTGTCTACTATCCTCTGGAGAAGCGGAGCGTGTTTTCACAGATTAAAGGAGAGATTGGAGTAAGGATCTGTTACATTGACGAAAACCCACCCGCTTCAGAAGCAGTGGCGCCTGTTGAGCAAAACTCGGAGGCGGCACCTCCAGTGCCGGTGGAGGAGGATGCAAAGAAGCCGGAAGAGAACAAGGACGAGAAAGGTGAGGAAAAGAAAGTAGACGAGAAACCGAAGGAAGAGGCTAAAGAGAACGAGGAGCAGAAGCCTCCACCGCCGCCGGATAACTCGAAAACTGAGGAGGCTCCAGCTCCGTCACCGGTTCCGACGCCACCTGACGTGGTGGAGAACCCTCCTATTACACATAACGAGAAGACGAAACAACTGAAAGAGAAAACCGAGACTGCAAAGCGGGCGGATCTCGGTGTAAACGAGCTTGAGCTTTCGTCTCTGGCCAGCGATCGGAGCCGTAGCGCATGCGACCTCGTTAACCGCATGCCGTTCCTCTATGTACGCATCGTTAAGGCCAAGCGAGCCAAGCCTGAATCGGGATCATCTGTTCACGCCAAGCTCGTGATCGGGACTCACAGTGTCAAAACCAGGAATCAGAGTGATAAGGATTGGGACCAAGTGTTCGCGTTTGATAAAGAGGGCTTGAATTCCACCTCACTGGAAGTGTCCGCGTGGGAAGAGGAGAAAAAGGAGAACGATCAGAACACAGAGAGCTTCCTCTGTTTGGGGACGGTATCGTTCGATTTGCAGGAGGTGCCAAAGCGAGTACCGCCCGATAGTCCTTTAGCTCCGCAGTGGTACACTTTGGAATCGGAGAAGTCACCGGGGAATGACATCATGCTGGCAGTATGGATCGGAACTCAGGCCGACGAGGCGTTTCAGGAGGCTTGGCAGTCGGATTCGGGAGGATTCATGCCGGAAACCCGAGCCAAGGCGTACCTGTCTCCAAAGCTGTGGTATCTGAGGCTAACGGTCATCCAAACCCAGGATTTGCAGCTAAGCTCGCAGACCGAGCCTAAGGTTCGGAGTCCAGAGCTGTACGTGAAGGCTCAGCTCGGCGCTCAGGTTTTTAAGACGAGCAGGACATCGGTCGGCTTGCCCCCATCCAGTTCGCCTAATCCAACATGGAATGATGATCTCGTTTTTGTGGCGGCTGAGCCGTTTGAGCCATTTCTTGTTGTTAGCGTCGAGGACGCGACTCGTGGGCAGTCAGTGGGCCATGCCAAGATACTCATGCCGAGCATCGAGCGGAGGATCGACGATCAGACGGAGCCGAAATCGAGATGGTTTAATTTGGTTGGCGATGAGAATCGTCCGTACATGGGGAGGATACACGTGCGAGTATGTTTAGAAGGTGGGTATCACGTGCTAGATGAGGCAGCTCACGTTACAAGCGATGTTCGAGCCTCCTCTAAACGGCTGGCCAAAGCTCCAATTGGCTTACTCGAGGTTGGGATCCGTGGGGCCACTAATTTACTCCCAGTGAAAACCAAAGATGGTGTGCCGGGGACCACCGATGCATACGTGGTAGCCAAGTATGGGCCTAAATGGGTCCGCACCCGTACGATCCTCGACCGGTTTAATCCACGGTGGAACGAGCAATACACCTGGGACGTGTACGATCCTTGTACGGTGCTGACCATAGGCGTCTTTGATAACGGAAGGTACAAGCGCAACGAATCGGGGAAGCCAGGAAAAGATTTTCGCATCGGAAAGGTACGTGTACGGCTATCGACGCTCGATACAAACCGGGTGTACATGAATTCGTACTCCCTCACTGTATTGTTGCCAAGTGGAGCCAAGAAAATGGGAGAGATCGAGATCGCCCTTAGATTTTCTTGTTTCTCGTGGCTCAGTCTCATCCAAGCCTACGCCAGCCCAATGCTTCCACGAATGCATTACGTGTGTCCGTTGGGTCCAGCGCAGCAAAACATTCTGCGCCATACGGCAATGCGGATAGTCACGACTCGGCTCGCTCGGTCCGAACCAGCATTGGGTGAAGAAGTGGTCCAATTCATGTTGGACTCCGACAACCACGTGTGGAGCGTGAGGCGAAGCAAGGCCAATTGGTTTCGTGTCGTGGGTTGCTTAACACGTGCAGCGACTTTGGCACGTTGGCTCGATGGGATTCGCACCTGGGTGCACGTGCCCACAACGGTGTTGATGCACGTGCTGCTCGTGGCCATTGTGCTGTGCCCGTATCTACTGCTGCCCACCGTATTTTTGTACGCCTTCTTGATCATAGTCCTGAGATTCAGGTTTCGACAGAGCGTGCCACCCAACGTGGACCCGAGACTATCCCACGTGGAATCCGTGAGCCTCGATGAGCTGGACGAAGAATTTGATGGGTTCCCAACCACGCGATCTTCGGATCAAGTTCTTCGTAACAGGTACGACCGATTACGGGCCCTAGCGGGGAGGGCCCAGACCCTACTAGGTGACATGGCGGCACAAGGGGAGCGTCTGGAGGCCTTATTCAGCTGGAGAGATCCGCGGGCTACTGGAATATTTGCAGTTTTCTGCCTCTTTGCCTCTCTGCTGTTCTACGCCGTACCGTTTAAGGTTTTCGTGTTGGGTTCTGGTTTCTATTACCTACGCCACCCGAGGTTCCGTGACGACATGCCATCTCTTCCTACCAATTTTTTCCGGCGACTACCGTCACTCTCCGACCAAGTTTTGTAGTCGTTTGTTGCGCTTTCCAACTAGATCATATTATTTATTTATTTATCTCTAAAACATTGCTTTATTTATTTTTGTGATTGGAGTTTAACAATTCGTATTGTAATAAGTGATTGGATGGGGGGGTTCAAAGTGAGGAAAAAGTAGTTGTCGGAAATTGCCTTGTGAAAAGTGGAAGAAAGAGACCGTTGTGTGTGTATGGGTTTGGACCATCACCGAATTTAATTATTTAGACAAAAGACAGTATGACCGTTGGACCAACAATGTACCATAAATCACATCTACAAAAGTCACATCTTTCTTACCGACCAAAGTTGTTCATTTCAAATAGACAACCATATGGTATAATTATCTTACTAGGTTGACTTTGGAGTGTGAACTTTGGAGATTTAAGGCAAGCAAATCTTTTTTTTTTTTTTTTGATGGAAGGCAAGCAAATCAATAGCTTGCCAATGCATGTTCATTCGCATGCTGTTGTTTGTCAGCACGTCTTTATAGAGCTATTCACGGGAAATCGATCCTTTAAAGTCACATGAGACATAAACATGATTACACAGCAAGACGTTCGTGCTTCATAATCACAGCCAGCAGGACTCTATCAAAGAACTATGTCACGGTTCTGTTAATTGATTCTAATGTTACATGTAAAATCTGTCATGATCAGCTTAAACATCAAAGAGAGAACAAAGATAGGTAGGACTGTAGGAGGGTTGGGCTTAAACATTTGGGCCTATTCAATTGTTATTATGGTCTGCACTCCACAGACAGATTTAGGCCTAAACTCACAACATTATAACGGATTGGCCTTCTTTAATTTTCCCATTTCCTGGCCCAATTCGGTTTGGATCTTTCATCCCATAGATCCCCAAAAAAATTATTAGATGCTCCCGAAGTACGGATGACGTGGTACTTTCATCCCATCACAACATATCATGTGATTAAAATTACTTATATATATATAAGCATAATTATAATTGATATGAAATCCTAATATATATAATATGAGAATACCATGTATTCGTATTTTGGGAGTACCTAATAATTATTCATAGATCATGGTGATCTTCTTCACAATGCAGAAATTAACTCATTTAATTTGCTGCAGTACTAGTTCTATATATCTCTTCAACAGAGAGCCAAAGAGTAAAGAAATTAACCAGTGAAAGGTGTAAGATGATCAAAGATGGGGTAGGGGCAATATGCTCCTCATGAGGATATCAACATACGGCCGGAAGGAGAACCAAATTAAACTGACGATGATCAAGAACTTGTGGATATATACTATTCCGGAAACACAACATGAGCCTCCTTTAGCTTGTTTCTCCGACTTTGAGCTCCTCGTGCTATAGCTAGCTGCTTCCATTAACGTAAGAGAGGATTAACAATAAAATTGGAGGTTCTGCCTTCTTATTAAAAATTACATTTGCAAGGACCAAGATTCTATAAATTTTTTATCTAACTCTAGGACTACCTAGCTAGAGTGAACGGGAGATGCACATACAAAGTAAGTCTTTACTGTTATATATATAAATATATATATATCCACGTTAAACACTCGGAGAATATAATAATGTTCAATAAAATGTTGTAACACAGATTTGAATAGCAACGACTTTAATAGTTTCAAGTTCTCCCTACTTCGAGGAGTCGGATATATGTGGGCTGGTTTTGGTTTTTTATTTATTTATTTAGAAATGCTACATTAACTCTTTAATTTGATTATATATGCGTACGTGGAAATTAATGAAGCAAGATCATTGGATTAATTCCAATTATTCTGGCCTAGAGTTCCAGCTTGGGGGGTGAAAATAATAAAGGGCAGAAATTTATTCAAAAAATGGTCTCCTCACTTTCTATGGATGAGAAATGTTAAAAAGGCTTGTGTTATCATTGTGAGGAGAAATAAAATCCGACCCACATATATAAGTCCCCAAAAATTTACTTAATACAAGCCATTGAGGAGGGTGATGAGGGTGGGGGGGAGCGGGATGGCACCTCAACCTTGGAAATGGATGAGAAATACTAACTCAGGTAGTTGGGAGTGTTGAGCATGAAATTTCTCTTAATGCAATTACGGGCATGCCAAGTGGTAGAATTATGAGGGTGATGGGGCTGATTGGGAAGGTGCAAGTTGTGATTTTGGTCGACTCCGGAAGTACGCACAACTTCATCGATCCGTCTATTGCACAAAAGGCCAGATTAGTATTGGACACTTCACAAAGGGTGGCTGTTAAGAAAGCTAATGGGCAAGTTATTGCAAGGAGGTCAACACACGGGTCCAAGGTACTAATTTCAATCCTTCCTTTTATGTATTGTCTTTGGGTGGATGTGACGGTGTACTTGGGATTAAATGGCTGGAACTATTGGGGCCTATTATGTGGGACTTTTCAGATCTTACTATGAAATTTATGTACAAGGGAATGGGTACTCAATTGATTGGGATGGGCTTAGAACAGCTCACACTCGAGGGGAGTAATAAGTCCATTTTGAATTCTATTAATAGGGGAGAGGCCTATTTTTGCCTTTGGTGGGAGAGGAGAAAGATGAGAAACAATGTCATTGGGGGGAAGATATTCAGAAAATATTAACCAGTTTTCAGGGGGTCTTTGAGGTCCCTAAGGGATTTCCTCCATTTAGGGAACATGATCACAAAATTACTCTCAAGGAGAGAACGCAACCCGTGACAATTAGGCCCTATCGTTACCCACATTACCAAAAGGTTGAGATTGAAAAGATCATTGCTGAATTGTTGGAAATAGGGGTTGTGAGACCCAATAACAATCCTTTTTCACTCATACTATTGTTCGTAAGGCAGATGGGAGTTGGCGCATGTGCGTCGACTATAGAGTCCTTAACCAAGAGATGGTTAAGGACAAATTTTCAATTTCGGTAATTGATGAGTTGTTGGCTGAATTGTTTGGGTCAGTAGTGTTCTCTAAATTAGACTTAAGGTCCGATTACCACCAAATAAGAATAGTGCTGGAGGATGTAACGAAAATAGCATTTAGAACTCATGAGAGCCATTATGAGTTTTTGGTCATGCCGTTTGGGTTGACTAATGCTTTGTCAACCTTCCAAGGGTTGATGAATCATATTTTTCGCCCTTACGTGAGAAAGTTCGTACTAGTGTTCTTTGATGACATATTAATGTACAACAAGGGTGGAGTGATCAGCATTTGGGGCATTTGGAGAAGGTGTTGGAAAAAAAAAATCAGTTATTTGCCGAACTTTCTAAATGTAAGTTTGGGGTTTCGAAAGTGGACTATTTGGGGCATGTTATAAATGCCAAGGGGGTAATGGCCGATTCTAACAAGGTGGAAGCAATGTTAGAGTGACCTATTTCAGCAAATGTGAAGTCTCTAAGCGGTTTTTTAGGTCACCAGCAACTTCGAAGATCCACTCAACCTTCCACGTGTCTTGTCTCAAGCGGGAGATTGGGAGTCAGATTCAACCCCTTGCCACCCTCCCTCCCTTCAACCACCAAGGTGAGATACAATAGGAACCCGCAGCCATAGTGGAGTGGCGCATGAAACAACATGGAAACAAGGCATTAACAGAGGTATTAATCAAACGATCGGTGCAAGTGATGAAGATAATACCTAGGAAGTCTTGTGGAAGCTCTAGCAAAAGTACCCCCACCTTGTGGGCAAGGTGCTATAAGGGGGAAAGAGTTGTTAAGAACCCTAGAAGTTGATTTAGGGAAGACAACACGGAACTGAAGGAGATCGAGAGTTAAGTGAGAAGCTTCTGGGGAACTCAAGACGACGTCATCCAACCTTAGGACTTAAGAATTGTGCAGGGTGAAACGCGGTGTTCCATTAAGTAGAGTTGGGGTCATTTTTACTTTATGCAGTGTCATTTAAGCCTTTAATAGATAATTTTCGTTAATTGTAATAGTGAGCCGTTTTGGTGATAGTTACCAAATGGTGCATTCTATGTTTGTCACTATAGCTCACGTTAGTCAAGATCATGATGTTAGTGCAATCTGTAGTTTGTTATGAAATGCAAAGACATGCATATATGAGGAGGAATGGGAGAAGGGAAAAATGTGTCTAGAATATTCTGAACATTTCCTTTGTAAGGAGGTTTGGGTTACCTCGAATAACCCAGTGAATTTATGAATTTGTAGTTCATCAGCTTCTTTCTTGAAAATTACTGTATTTATTGTGTGTGTACTGAGTGTTTTTACATTCCCATAACATAGAGCTTAACACTTCTCAAGATCTCAAGGCCTTCCGTAATTTTGCTGTTAAACTCATGTTCTTCTTGCTCATTTTATGTAGCAATATTTTAAAGATCATGAGAATGAAGTTTTTGAAATTTCTGGATTATGTTGCCTCTTGGTTTCGACATGCTTACAGCTTCTCTTCTTCTTCTTAATTTATTTTCTTTCTTTGATCTGCAGGTTAATTGTCTCAACATAAACTATACTCCCGAAATAAAAAATAATTAAGATTCTTCTTTTCATTATCTTTCTGTTCATGTTTTATTTGGTATTAATTGTTTTTTTCTGTTTATTTGGTCCATTGTCACTAATTGATTGAGCGGCTCAACTTTATTGAGTAATATTGAGAAGGTGAAGGAGAGCGGCTCAGATTGGTTCAGAGACTGTAGAATAGTTGTAGGATATTGGTGGTAAGGTATCGTCACCCTTAAATTATTACCAATTAATTAGCTGTATATATATATATATATCTTAATTAATTTTCAGAAATAAAGTTGTTAATTAAATCTCTGTATTCAAGACGACTACTACTACTCCTAGCTAGTTGTTATTAAAAATAATATAATTTCTTGATTAAAGTCAATTGGCTTCTAAGCCCAAGAAGGAAAATAAAAGGTAGGCAGCCAGCCAGCCAGCCATGTATGATCTACATGTATGTTTAATAATTATATCACCCTTCATGATTACAAGAAAGGACGTGGCACGTACGTACGTAATAAAATTATTATATATCATACCATTTCTTTCACACTGCCTCCACTCTAATAATGATGCCCCAAGTAAAAGACAGAATAGAAAGGGCCAAATTAATTAGGACGTTAGTCATGTGGAATTTTATCTTTTTATCTTTCTTTTTTCTACTAGTGCTGGGGATGATTACTCGAATCCTTTCTTCTTGCACAATGCTGATGGTCCGGGCTCAATTCTCGTCACTCAGCCTCTCACGAGACCTAAGAGACATTTGATTTGAGAGACCCACAACATCTGGGGATAGGGGAGGCGAGATCATTCAGATCACCTTCGAATGAGAGAGAGAGATAGAGAGTGGGAGGAGAAAGAGAGATCGACGCAGGGGTAGAAGGAGAGAGAGAGGGGAGAAAAGAGATTGGGGAAGAGGATAAAATCACTCAGGAATTGCCTACATTCTTCATTTTGCTAGAAACCCCGTGTCATGTATGCGTTTATTGGTGGGTGTAAAACAAGCATTCTCACCTCATCCGGTTGCTAGCACTTCCCTGTACGGATTTCACGAGTTCTAACTTTTTCATGTGTTTAATTCTTGGTTTAAAAAATTTAACCTTCAAAACTTTATACCTGCAAACTATATGGACCTAGGTACCTCCTAATACGCATAGTTTATATGAATAAGAGTATTAGCATTAGATTATGTAAATGCAAATGCAAAATTTGCATAATATGACATGATTTTGCATTTGGCTATTCTACTTTAAATTTATTCCAACATTGGATTATCCATATATTAGTCAAAATAATAATAAAATATTATAAATTTAATAATATTTTTTTCAATTTTTTTTATTCTATTAATTTTTTTTCTAAATTAAGAGATATATGAAAATATTAATATTATACAATATGAGACTTAGATAAAGATGTGGATGGGTCTTGGAGTGTAGCACCATTGAAAAAAACACATGTCTATTACATTTTCATTTAAGAAAAACACTATTGAGAAAAACATAAGTCATCACTAATGTTCAACACATTTCAGCCCATGTTACAAGAAGCGACCCACTTGATTTTAAATCACATAAAACAGGACCTTTTTTACCATAAGAAATGGCAATGGAAGACATGGAACTTAGACCTGAAACTAACACTATAAATCTGATAGAACCTTAAGTTCGACAAGAAATTCGACTCTCTTTGTGTTCATTTATTTTCATCCGATGAAAAAGCTCAAAACAAAATGAACCTGGTCAATTGTAGCACAAGGTAAAACCTTAGAACTACACTTTTTTTTTGGTGGTTGGTAGAACTACTACTTGCCAGCAAATGACTAGGATGAGCACGTGCATGGTCTTGGACCGGGGGGGGGGGACGATTTTCTCGACCAAAACACGATTAAGTAGTGGGGAGAGAGAGTGTGTTCAAACGAAAGAAATAATTGTTTAATAGATTTGGTTGAGCTACAGTGAACGTCAAATATAACCACAAGAGTTGATTTACTGTAGTTGAAAGTCATTTTGGTTTACATTTGCATGATTTAATGCAAGCTATTTTTATCTTCTATTAACTAAATTATCCATTTTATTTGCATTTACATAATTCAATGCCAATGCTCTTAACTTGGTACAAGTCTCAAATAGACAAGCTTCATATAAGTCATTTATAAGAAAGTAAGTCCCACTAATATATAATAGTCTTTTTTATATTTTTTTAGGTGGATTTCACTTTTTTACAAAGACTTGTATGAAGCTTATCTCTTTGGAGTTTCTATAAATAATTTCTCTATATAAATACATACAAAAATACTGCACTTTTTCTTAAAAAAGGGGATGGGAGTTTTGAACCAAATTTTTTTATTTAGATAACCAAATTATATGCCATCAGGCTATTAGACTCTTGACACAAAAATATTTCTAATTCAGTATTTATTCTCACGAGTACTCGAGAATTTCCCATGTATTTATTCTCGTATTCCATATATATATATATATATATAAACGACTTACCGCCCTATAAGGGTTTTCAATTTTTAAGTCGAATCCTCCTTGATATCGACAACTTTGATTTGACAGCTAGAAAAATAATAGTAACTTTGAGTTGAATATATTTCTTCCCTTATATTTTCTAAGAGTGGCTCCCAACTCTGATTGGGAGCTACCCGTTTGTCATAAATTATTATTATATTTTAATATTTTTTAAAAAGATAAAAAAATTATAATATTATTAAAAAATATATTTTTAATTATTAAATAAAAATAAAAAATAGGAGCGAGAAGCCCCAACGTAAAGTCTATCATTTCTCATTTTCTAACCGGTGCACAAATCCATATAAAGTTGTGAATAATGCGTAGGCTTAATAATATGCTAACACCCCCGCGCGAAACAAGTTGCAAAGCAAATTAATGAGCATATTGCATGCATGTGACTACAATTATTTACTTTTCTTCTGCGACGAGGACGAAAAAAAAAAGTCACTTTTCTTCTCCATATTAATTTTCTTCTGAATTTTATAATTTAGTAATTCTACGTATAGTTATAGAATGAGTAATTATATATATCGTGTAGTCATTTTAAAATATAGTGAGATCTATTATTAAAAAATTAATTTATTTTCATATAAAATTTATATTTATTTATTTATTTTTCAAAATAATTATACGGCATTTACACACTGACCACAACAACTATCATTTTTTATTTCTTAATTACCTTTATATTCTCTACATGACTGATGTTAAATTGTTTCTACACAACTGAAAATCATATGACTAGTATAAAAACTAGATGTTTCTGATCATAATATTCAATGCATATATATATTATATATATATCTGATCGAAGACAGATCAATATGTATTATCCATTCGTATGGCGTTTCGCCATGGACTGGCTAGCTAGCTAGGTGGCAAAGAACGAACTTGTTTGTCAATGAAAAGATTCCAAAAGAACCAGGTGGAAACAAATTAGAAATCCGTCTCTATTTCCTCATACTAGCTACAGTTGTAGACCATAAAATTGATTTGCTTGGAGCTGCTACCAGCTAGCTAGCTCCTTGATGAACTATCTGAAACCCTTGAAATGTTCAATTAAGAGGAAGATCACGTACAAATAATTAATTTACTTCAGGGAATTGATGATCAAGCCAGAATGAGTTGAGTTTTTTTTTTTTTTTTTTTTAATCTTTTGATTAATGCAGAATATTGAAGGTAATACAGAAGGGGTAGGCCAGGCGGTAGGCGACAGAAAGCACAACCTGAAAGCCTAAAAACACTCGAGAAAGAAAGATGCTACTCCTATACCAGTTTGTAGTACTGGACAGAAGATAGGAAGACCGAGGATGGGTCATGTCACTACGCAACATAACATGCCACGAAAATAAATCCCTGCTGGCTGCTACTGTCTTTAATAAGAATAAGAAAAAACCCACTTCTCCCACCCCCACCTTCACTCTCTCTATCTCCCTCACTCATGACTGATCTGATATTCTTATCTCTCTTCTCTCAGTACTCACGCTGTGCTTGCTTTCTCAGCGTCTCCTTAGCCTCTGCTTCTGGGGGACTTTCCCCCGCCTCGCCGATATTATCTCTCCCACCCACCATTTCCCACTAAAAGATCAAGACATTCTCTCATTCTCTCTCTCTCTCTCTAGCTAGCTCAAGCTTAGGGCTATAGCTGCCTTGAGATTATCGTCTTTATATGCGTTTTCAGTGCCATTTGTTTTTCCGGCGGAAAAGTAGAAGCGAGAAGAACGCCTGAAAGAAGACAGATTTTGCATGAACAACAAAGCTAGCTTAAGTATCGGCTCAAAAGGAGGGGTCTCAAATTAGCAAGGAATAGCGCCCGACAAAAGAGAAAAGAAAAGGGAGGGGTCTCAAGGAGATAGAAAGAGATCAGAGCATTGCCTGTTCAAAGGACGTCGTACAAGCAAGAAAGACCAAGATAGGGAGGAAAAAGAGGGGCCGACTGTGAAAAGCTTCAAGGCCCGCTCTTGGCAAATTATCCATCCGGTTTCATCAGCTGCCACATCCATCATCATCAATATCAATACTAGTATAGCAGTAGTTTGAAGAAAGAAAAGGTTTGACTGAAGAGATATCGAGGCCACACACCACTTGAATAAGGACTATCTAGCACTCTTCCTCTATTTTCTTTCCCTTTAATTTCATTTTTTTATGTTACATGTTGAACTCCCAAGACAGAAGAGAATAAGAATTAGAGGAGGAGGAGAAGGTCCATCATCCCAAGATTTCCCTTCAGTCAGAGTCAGACTACTCTTATTCTCATTCGCATCTGATCTCCTTTTCATCAATTTCTTTTTTTATTTTTTATTTTTTACCATTTTCTTACAACCCTTTTTTTCTTCTCTTCCCATATTTGTTTCAACTATTTGCTTCTTTTACCCCCCCATATACGATAAAAAAGCGTGTATGGTATCATGAGTTTGTTCATTCCAAGGTCTTCCATCAAACCCTTTCTTAAAGGTCTCATATCTTTAAAGCAAAAATGGAGTAAAATATGCATAGTTCTATGAAATTCAAGCAAGATCTACTTCCAAACTTTTCCTTGGAAAGGGTGAAATATATATAACCTTTCTTATTCACGAGATCCAATCCCTCAATCCCACCATACGAGTACTACTCAAAACCCACCTTTCTTCCTTTTCTCATGGCTGGTTCCTGATCTCTCTCCGAACCTCACCATCCACGAAAGTACTCAACCGGCCCCCCTCTCTCTCCCTTCCCCCGATCATCTCTCTCCATCTCTGTAAATTTACTTTCTCTCTCAAGGTAAAACCTTATATTCCGCTGGTTTAGGGTTTCTTTCTAATTGGTGAGAGAAATGGAAATATAGCCTGATATGTGTGTAGAATATCTTATTCAAGGGATCAGCTGTGTTTATTGCTTGATTTATGCAGTTTGACCACATACTAGCCTTCATTTACAGCCAGATCTCTCGAACTGCCCCCGAAAAAAATCAAAAACATTTCATTTTGATTCCATTTGAAAAAACAAAAATTTGGAAGAAAATCATTCGATCCTCTATTTCTATTAACTAACTCTATTTTAATCGGAATTCGGAAGTAATTTCTATTTCATAGCTGGGTCGTCAGCTTAGGCTTAATCATTTTGTACTATATTTTTAGGTAGAATTAATCTTCATTATTTATTTTTTTAACTTTCACATGGTTTAAGATCTTACAGATTTGAACTTTGGTTGGGGATGCTTGACCCTTTTAGACTTGGCAATTACAGTTGCACCGCCATCGTGTCATAGACTATGAATTATTTTCTGCACTCTTGTAGGATTGTTTTCAATCTTTTATTCATGTTAAACTAAAATAGTTTGGATAATTTCTTCTACTTAGTATATCAATTCATTTACTAGTTTTCCCTGTTTATTTCTTCTTCCCCGGCCAAGATTAATTAAATGCTGATCAACATGTTTCACTTCGTGATAAACTCAAAGCACGTTTTGTTTGTTGACCTTTTTTCTGTTTACCATGGAAATTAATATTTTCATAAATAAAAATCACTTCTTTCTTGTTTATTTTTCCTATTTTTCATAATTTTAGCTAGCTGGCAACATCTCTTTCTCATAATACCGACGATATTGTCAATAATACTGGATCTTGTTCCATCTTCAGGGGAGAAAGTAAAAGATGTCATCATCATCGAATTCCCCATGTGCAGCGTGCAAGTTTCTGCGCCGCAAATGCCAGCCGGAGTGCGTTTTCGCACCATATTTCCCACCGGACCAACCCCAGAAATTTGCAAACGTGCACAAGGTGTTTGGTGCAAGCAACGTGACTAAGCTTCTGAACGAGTTGCACCCGCACCAGCGCGAGGACGCCGTGAATTCTCTCGCCTATGAGGCCGACATGCGTCTCCGAGACCCCGTCTATGGCTGCGTCGGAGTCATCTCTCTCCTCCAACACCAACTACGCCAGCTCCAGATGGACCTCAGCTGCGCCAAATCTGAACTCTCCAAATACCAAAACTTGGGAATCACAAGCCACGGTCTCATCGCCGCCGCCGCCGCAGCAGCCACTGCCACCAACCACAACCACCAGCAGAACTTGGGGATCAATCTGATCGGCTCCGGCCGCGACCACCATCATTACCATCACCAGTTCTTCCCAAGGGATCATATTCATCAGCAGCAGATGATCAGGAGCTTCGATTCGGGAAACAACTATGATGCAAGCCTTTTGGCCATGAATGTCTCGGCGAGCATAGGACAACTGAGTCAGTTTCAGCAAACTAGGGCTGCTGCTGGGGACGACCGCCGCACAATTGATCCTTCTTAGGCCGGTTTCTTCCCAAACCATAAATGGTACATGTCCAGACTCTTACGATAAACATGGCAATCGATGCTTTGATTATTATTATTATTATTATTATTAACTATTTTACTGCTGTGGGAATGTCATGATTAAATTATTGGGTGACCTCCTGATGGACCGATGGTCATGTTTATGCAGTAGATTGTAAGGCAGAAATTTATGAGGGACTGGGTTTTACTTGTAATATTTTAATTTTCAAAATTAGTTGCCCCAAATTACTCCGAATGGATGCTTTCTTAAATCATTTTTTATTTAAAATATTTCTGTTGAAGCAAAGCTTGAAAAACAATAACATGTATTTGTAATCATGTATTAGAGATCAGTTCTTCTTAATTCTGATGATATAAATATAAATATATATATATTATGATGCAACATGGGATCGACCCCATCAAGAAATAGTTATTAAAACAGAAAAAGAAAAGAAAAAGAATGCAGACACAAATCCCAGTACTGTTGACTGTTGAGGTGTTGACCAAAAAACCCTAGCTAGCAACCAAAGTAAAATATATATATATATATGTAATGTAGAAATGAATAATTTAGGAAATATTGGCTCTGAAATAAAAAATAAATAAATATATGATCCTCGCATGACTATAAGTTTATAGCCTACAGAGTTGACACTGTGTGGTTCAGTGTCCTGACGCCAGAGTCTACAGACTTTTTTTCTTATGATACAGCCAACAATGCGCACGGTTGCGTCACATATATATTATACGTACTCGGTAGTACTACCGTTTGAGTCATACATGATGTCTCACACAATTGAAACTCCATCTGCATGCATGATATCCCATTAATTTATGCGTGACTCACTAATTAAATATAATTAGGAATACTTTAATTAATTAACTCATGATCAACATGCAGTACTACTGAACTGAACTGAACTGAACTGATCTGAAGGGATTCAGGATTTGAAAGACATTTAATTTAGAAGCTGAGATCAGAAATTAGAGAGTGTCTGGGATTTTATCTCAATTATCGATAATGATCATACGGGCCTTTTATAGGCAATATCTTTGGCTGCATATATATATATATATATAATTTATATATATATATGTTTTATGACCTAAATATGATGATAAACTAGTCATGTTTTGTCATGTAGGTCATGTTAGTAGCTAGCTAGCTTGCCAAAAATGTACTTGATCTTCCAGTTTCACTGTAATTCCAAATAGTTGATCGTGGGGTTTTCCTCTTAAAAAGTGTCATGCATTGCAGGCAGGCACGGTAGGGCATGCACGGTATTCTGTTTAATTTGTTCCTACTCCTTTGAACTTTTCTAATCCTGAACAGTCCAATTATACATAGACAGCTATACCATATATATACATGACCAGCTTTGCATGCATCTGGCGCTTGTGCCACCATGATTAAACATATAATATATATATATATTGTTGAAGCCAATATTTCAAGTTTCATATAATTATATATCTATATATAGATTTTGATCATAACAAATAAATTAAAGTATAAAAAAATCTCAAGCGCTCAAGTTGTCTACACAATGGAGCCAAACATATCAACAAATCAAGTATGAGCAAGAAAGGGAACAAACTTACAAATAAAATTTTTAGAGTAATTTTGTAAATATTTTGATAAAATTCGAAATTGGATTAAGGCTTAAAATTAATATTTTCTCATAAAACATCAAATTGCATTTTTCACATGTATATAACATATTTGATTATTAAAAGTTTGAATTTTGAAACTTGAAAAATGATTCATTGTCATCTTTCACATGTGCATGTTTTGTTTGGAACTTTTCAAAAGTGAATAATGTTGTTTTTGATAATTTCAAGAAGGAGAAACTTTGATTTGAATATTTTCAAAAGTGAATGATGTGGTTTTTGAAAATTTCAAGAAAGTAAAACTTTGATTTGAAATTTTGAAAAGTGAATGATGTTGTCTTTGACATGTGAATTTTTTTAAATTTGAAAATGAAGTCTTATATGCCTATAAATAGCTCATTTGAGATCTTCAAATTTAGAACATATTATTACAATTTTTATAACATTCATTCAAAATTTTCAATCTCTTTTCTCTAAACATTGAGCCTTAACCCTTATTCATTTTGAGAGAGATATAGTTTTGCGCTGTATTGTTCTTATTCCACTTATTTGATGATTGTTTTCTGATAACTTACTCACTATCAACACTATTGTATCAGTAAAAGGGTGTGTATAACCCTTGTGTGTGTAGAAGGTGTTCTACACAAGAAATAGACGTTGAATCACCACGTGTAAGGTAATTGCAAGTGTAGAGAGTGTTCTTCATGATTTTTTATAGCGGCACTATTCAAAGGTGAAATATGTTTTTATTTCCACCTGAAAGAGATTGGATAGTGAATTTGAAAATATTTAAGAGGTAGCTCGAGGTGAGGACGTAGGCAGTGGGGCTGAACCTCGTTAAAATACTGAGTTTGCTTCTCTCTTACCCTTACTCATATTTATTGTTACTTCGTATTTTTCTTATGATATTTTATATTGTGCATTTTGTTTATAATTTTTAATTTTTAAATACAACCTAATTCAGCCCCCTCTTATGTTAGTCATCTGGGCAACATATATATAGCCACATTATTTTATTATATTCTACCCAGCTTCCTTATTAAGAAAATAAATTTGAATTTCCACCTTATGAATTTTTCCTCAGCTAGCTAGCTCATGTATGATCATGATCTAACCCTAATATTTCCAATTAAGATATCACTCATTGCTCGACAACATCTCAACACCAGTACCCGGCCGATTGATATTGTAGCACGCAATAACATATATGGTCAGGTAATAGATTAATAGAATTCCATGTGTTTAGGGATTAATCAATACACACACACAGATATGATCCTTGTGTGACATGAGTTTTGCTATCTCAATTATATAACTCTCCATTCAATGAACGATCGATGTGCCACTAATCGATGTGTCCCACAACCAGTCGTGATTGCTCACCTGCAAATCGTTGAGTGGGCGGCATGGTGTACCTGTGACCTCTCCAATGCTTAAATCAGTAATGAGAAGTAATAATGTATATATAAATCATAGAGGATGAATGTCACCTGTTGCTCATATATATTGGCATAGAGAATATAGGATGAGTATCATAAACTAATGTATCAGAACCATCTAATTAATCACACATGGTTTATATTCATAACATGAGATTTATCCCCTCCTAATAGGTCGGCTGCTAGCTAGGTGTTCGTCCAGCCACACGACTCCCTTGATGAGCCCTTTATGGGTGATGGGCTTTGGACCCCAGTTCAGACCAGATCAATATTAACTCCTCATATATATATAAATATTATATACCTCTTTCTTTAATTTTATTAATTTGATCTTTTTATATGTCGACGTAATTTAAAATTTGCATGTTAATTTTACTGAAATAGTTGAAGATATGGAGATGAAAAGAAAATCATTTAGATTAATAAAATTAATTCTGAATGAGTTTGTTGACATTTGTTCGAAACAAAAGGATGATAATGATAAATGTCTTTTTTTTTCTTCTTCTTCTTCTTCTTCTTTTTTTATTTTTTTTTTATTTTTTATTTTTTTATGTATACAACAATATTCTCATATGTAGCGCATAATATATTCGCGAGCGCGTGTGTATATATAATAAATATATAAAGTAGTACTAGTACGTGTTGGCGCTTATTTTGAAGGAAACACAGTACCACAATATTTCATCACGAAACTCTAAAAAATAATATATATATATACACACACACACACATCATCTGTAAATATGATCACGATTTATACGGCCTGTTATGATTACACATGACTAATGGGGAAATTTAGAACTTCATCCGCTACATATCTTTGAACTTTCATGCGCCAAAGGAGAGTTCTTCTTCATTTTTTCCCTTCAAAAAAGCCAATTAATTTCTACAGATATAGCATCCATGGGTACGGATTATTAATTATGAAATATAACGTCCATGAAGTCGAAGTACGTACCTCATGAAGTTTCTTTCTTTTAGCAACCACCAGATCATAGAATTCTCCAGAGAGAGAGAGAGACACACACATGTATGCATGCCCTCAGAATTAATACTTCCACGACCAATCGGTTAGATAAAGAAATTAAATACCCATTTTCCAATACTAAAGCATCATATTATTTGTGAAGTTTTCGTGCATGTGGAAGTAGTTTTAGGGCGTAGAAATTAGGTCACGCTTGTTTGGATCAAATATGCATGGCAGTTTTCACGCTTTTTAATAGAGAACGATTCAAAATAATATTGAATAGATTCTTACTATGAAATTAAGGAGATCATGATGAAGAAGATATATCAGTCATGTGAGCTAGGGTAAATCTAATTAACAATATTCACAGGCTAAAGTTCATCTCAATTGGTAAAACACACTCGGCTAGGTACGTAAAAGTGTGTGTGTATATATATATATTATAATAATTTTTTTTAAAGATTTATCGCAATAAATATATATTTTTTAATTTTGAGTTAAGTAATTAGTTACATTATTAATTTCTTGTAACAATGCAACTAACCCCACTTGGATACACAGTTTAGATGAGATGAGATGAGATGTTTTGAATAGTAGTTGAATAAAAAATTGGTAGAATATATTTTTTAGTATTATTTTTATGTTGGAATTTGAAAAAGTTGAATTGTTTATTATATTTTTGTATGGAAATTTGAAAAAGTTGTAATGATTGAGATAAGATGAGATGAGATGAGATAGTAGTTTTGTATAAACAAACGGGGCCTTAAATCTTGCTAAAGTGGCCTAGAAAAGGGTGGATTATAATGACATTATGGGCCATATATATATATATATATGGTAGACCTACTTCACAAATTCCTTTCTGATTTTGATGCATTTTTCGAGTCCTGCATGCATGCATATATATGCCTTTTTTTTTTTTTTTTTCTTTTTTTCTCATCAACCAATGGATATATATGCCTTGCAAGCTGAGTTGAGTATCTGTTTTGTAATTATCAACGCGCGCCTTTTATCGGATGAGTGATTGGACATGAGATGCAGCAAAAGGAATGAAACTAAATATATATATATATTTGCAATTAATATATAAAATGCCTTGGGATTCATTTCTCATATAATAAATGCTTGAGTTGAATTAGTTTGAATATCACGAAGACTGTTAAGCGAAAGGCATTTCTCAAAAAAAACAGAAGACAATGAAATAAAGACAAAAGAGATACTGATGGCCAGGTGAGAGGTGGGTGGGGAAATTTAACTTGGCAAGCCTTCCACCGGCCACCCTCAAAACTCTCTCTCTCTTTGCCAGAAGTATGAAAGGCCGTTGCAGAGGAAATGTCAAGGATATTGAATGCTCACATGACTGTAATGCCCAAAAAACTCAAAATCCAATGCGAAGAAATAGCTAGCACAGAAAATTAGATGGAAATGAAATCTGAAGGCATGTATACCATTGCCTTCGAGTTGGTGGTAATTAATGATCAACATCATACATCTGATCATATCTTAAATAAAAATTAATTAAAGGACGTACTCGATCGATCAGAACATAATATATTTGCAATTGCTCCACAATGATGACGTACTTGTGCAATGATGACTTTACCTTTAAATGCATTTGACAGGAGTGCCTCTCTCTCTCTCTCTCTCTCTCTCTCATATTCATCAACCGTCAGGCTAGTAGTACTGCTAGCTAGCTACAGCTGACGCATGCATGCATGTGTGACTCATGCCCGCATATATGCATGCCCATATGCAAATTAACATCCTCTGCTCGCATGTCTGCATATATATGATGATATTATGATCAGTAGTACTATATCCTAATTAAGAATGAGGATGCTATGCTATTGAGAGTGTATGATCGATTATGATGCCTATGGAAAGCATGCATGTTATCTTGTGAGGCTAAAGGCTTCATCAAATTAACGTACGAGATTGGTATATATGTGTGGTTGACACTTTTAGCGTACATGTCAAATTCTAATTGTCATGATCCAAATTCAGATCTTTTTGGAAAAGCTGAGGGATCGAAAGAATGCATGATGCATTGAAAGAAAAGGAAATAAGAAAGGGAAATTGATTATACAATTAAACAAATTAAACTCAATTAATATAATTTATTGCAAATTACAATAAGAATTATATTGATGATCTAGTGCAATCAGCTCGAAGCTGCTACCCAAACGCACTAAACAAGGACGTACGTACGTAGAGAGTACTGGCTGGGTTCCAAGTCGAAAGCTACCGTACGTAATGATCATATAGCCATATATATAGATATATATATATATCATGATATCAATATGCAGTAATATCGGATTAAGTTGATCTGATCAGGACTCATATTAATATATAAATGTGTGGTCATATACGTACGTACGTGGAATAATGAGGGTTGTCCGTGGAGCTAGCAGTACTACTACTGCCCGATTATATTGCGTCGACATGGAATGCATGCATTAATAGCTAGGCGTAATTGATCTAATTCGCTTTAATTTGCTATTTATGCATCAATATATTAATTCTGGCCTTGTGGAGATCAGTGGTTCATGAAGTAGTATATACTAAAATGATAAAATGATCAGCTCCTTAATTAATTCGATATTTCGGATTGCGCGCATGAATGATATTCCTTATATAGCTAGCGTTAATTTGAATTGGTGCAATATTTACCTTGCTAGCTAGCTACTATATTTTCATTGATCAGCTTGTATATATTTAAGTGCATGGTCCCTTTTTGGGTCATGTAGTACGTACTTGCTTTAATTTGTGATCTCTTCAAAGACGAGAGTTAATTAGTTGGATATAATATTATATGCTGCTCTGAGATTAATACTCAAAGATTAATGTAACTTAATTAGTAATTTCAATATATATGCATGCATACTCCATTTTAAGGGAATTAGGTAATTGAAATATTCTTCTCATCAGCTACTATTTACTTCCTATACCCACACCTTACATGGATTTCCTTTTTTTTTTTTCTATCTCTTATTTCTATTACAAAAATGGGAGAGAGGATCCGATGAGGTGAGAGAGAGTTTGAGGAGAGATAGCTTGATGAGAGAGAGGAGTCTGATGAGATGAGAGAGAGGGGTCTGATGAGGAGAAAAGAAAAAATTGAAAATAATTTGAAGAGAGAGAGTGAGGGGTCTGATGTGATGAGATGAGAGAGAGTTTGAGGAGAGAGAGCTTGATGAGAGAGGGGGAGGTCCAATGAGATGAGAGAGACTGAAATGATGGATGAAAATGATGAGAGAGAGAGAGAGAGAAATGTGAGAGAGAGAGAGGGTCTGATGTGGAGAAAAGAAAAATTTAAAAGAATTTGAAGGGAGAGAGTGAGGGATCAGATGAGATGAGAGAGTTTGAGGAGAGAGAGAGCTTGATGAGAGAGGGGTTAGATGAGATTGAGAAGAGAGAGTGAAATAATGGGTTGTTTTGTACGAGGTGTGAGGTGTCTACTGTGGTTGATCTATAGAATTACTCATAGGTAATTAGTGTCTCTCAAATAAAGTCGGACCATGTTATATATACTTGTTTTAAATTTCTTTTATATCTTTATATATTTTTTCAAAATAATACAGTTTAACTTACGCCAAAAAAAAAAAAAAAAAGGAAAAAAAAAATCTATTCAAAATAACACAGTTCCGGAACTTCATTTCCATCTTTAATATTTAATAAGACAGCGCAGCTTGGACAATGTCTTCTCTCTCTCTCTCTCAAAATAATACAGTTTAACTGCTAGCTAGCTGTGATCACTTGCAATTGATTCAGCTTAAACCCATGCATGCTAGCTTATTCATTATATATATATTTATATATTCTCTCATGCCTATATATATAGAAATATATCAATCGCCCTACCAAACTTCAGAATCTGGTGCCGCACGTATAGCAGTTCATTTTCTTAAACAACACCACACAACCCCCCCCCCCCCCATGCATATAATGTACATACATCGAATAATAGAGCAATTTACGCATGCAAGTACCATCAAGAACACATAATATTATTAGTACCAAATTAGTATGGTAATGAAACCATTATTTCCCTCAGAGGATATAGGAGTAGGCCCCCACAAATGACATGCAAATGATTCTTAGTGAGTGCGTGCGTGCGTGTCTATATATATATAGAGAGAGAGAGAGAGATCAGAGAGATTAAATTCATATATGAGATAACAATTTTTGTATACTGATTTTTATATGAGCTCGCGCGTACACACACACACATAATATGCATGCTCTTTGCCATGGATTTGTTGGTATTGGCATCAGCCAAATGATCTGCAACAACCCAAGCAAAGGCTAGCAGCTAGTAATTAAACCCTCTAGGGGATTTCCTCGATCAATGCTTAATTTAAAGATCTGCTAGTTTTTTTCCAGCTTATTATATATCATGTGTCTTCATGATTTTCCTAGCTAGTCTTTATATGATCTAGATTTCTTTTGTATGATCTCTTTCCTGATCATCAAACTAACCTTAATTTGTAGGTACATTGGGATATTCTAGGTACACGTACGTGCGAGCATCTTTTAGCCGAATTAAAAATAAAAAAAGTACAATAAATCTGTCAACCTCAGCCAATTAATACAGTCACGCATTATCACTACAAGAAAATCAGGTTTTTGGGATTATTTAATTGCGGCGAAAAGACCAATTATGATTAAAACAGATTCATTTTAGCTGTAAGTAGTCATTTCGCTGGAATTAACTGGCTGCAAATAAGCATTTTTCTTACAATGTATATATATATATGCATACTTGAATGCATATTGTTTAGCCCGCTTAAAAGAACTAACCACATATTTTACTTTTATATGGAAGAAGATCTAAGATTAACGTGATCTTGTTTTGAAAACAAAACTTCTAGGTCCCAGTTTCTTTTGTTCGGTATACATAGAATACCAATAGTTACTTCATGGATAAGGAAAAAGATCATTAATTTGCACCCAAAAGGAAATATATAGTACTTAAATAATACCATCCTTAGCAAGCATTAGATTCCATTTTAAGGCATGCATGCATTCATTTATCTCGATCCATTGCCATCATTTTATTCATAGACATTTATAAATACATAAATATTGCACAAATTCGGCTCAAATTGGTAATGATCACCTAGTACCCTAGGTATATGAATTGGCCTTCATGAAGACTTCTTATCTCTTTTGAGAAAATAATTCAATGAATCTCCAAAAAGATCAAACAAGTTGGACCAGCTTAGGATTGAAATGGGAAACCCATGATCACCCCCATATCTAATTAGACGTCCCAGCATTGGCATTGGTCTAACCAAAGGTAAGTCTAAAATTTGGCTAAAAATTAAGATTTTGGCTAAAGTCAAAGCCATTGAAGAAACTAGTTCAAATTGGACTAGCAATCCCAAAATCAAAATAATAATATAATATTATATATTTTAATAATAATTTTTTTTGTTCCCTAATGTTTATTGTATTTTACAATGCAAAAGGGAAACATAATTCTCCACAAATTCACAACACAACAAATACATAATTCCTAATTTTTATTGTTGATTATTTGAAATAAAATATGGGTTGATGAATGAATAATGTCTCTCCAAATTTGGAGAAGACTTTAGAATTACTGTAGCTCAAAACTTAAGCTAGATGTTTTTTTATGAGTCCAATGTAGGTCATTTTGATAAAAGTTATCTATATTTTGGACTTCATGACATTTGAAGAGTCTAATGCCAGTGCTAGTGATCTTTTTGGTGTGTGCAAGAGAGAGGGAGAAAGTAGCTAGGGCACTAGCTAGTGTGAAAGCTTGAGAACCATGATATATAAGAATCATGCATGTGGATTAAATTATTTTATTAATTTTAAGATCTCAAGTAATAAATAAATAAATAAGTGAAATAAATTTTATAAAAGCAGTACTTTTAAACAATAGAATCAATTCATTTCATGTATTTTTTTCAAACTTTTTTTTTTTTTCTCTCTAGGGTATGGAGGGAGACTGGTTTGTTTGAAGGGTGGGATGAGGTGAAAGGTGGGAGGGTTTTAAATAATTAGGTACGTATAAGCTGGGGGGGATATCCCGACAAAAGCACGCCTTACGGAGCCAAAGGATTAGTAAAAGCGAAAGTTTAAGGCATTTATTTCGGGATGTCCCTCTGCTTAGTAGCAGTACCACCCCAATCCCCACCTCACAATCCAATACATACGTATTAATATTTACTACTCAATATTGGAGCAGCATTCGGCATTTAATGGACAGTGCCAACACCATGAGACTACTCTCTCTCTGTTTCTCTGCCAATTGGTATGAATTTATGAACATGAGCATGACTTGACTAATCCTCAGTCACCACAATCAGGGGGCAGGTCCCTCAACTATTTCTTTTCTTTCTCTGTATTCCTCATTCTAGGAAGTTGGCATTACACGCTTTCCTATGGTTGTTTAAAGTAGACAAAAACAAATAGAGAGAGAGGGAGAGAGAGATAGAACGAACAAGAACATTTTCCTTCCTTCTGAGCAACATCTATTGCATCTCTCTCTCTCTCTCTCCCTTTCTGCCTGCCTTATTTACGTGCTTTTTGTCCCCCCCCCCCCCCCCCCCAAAAAAAAAAAAAAAAATTTCCCACCTTTTTCTTTCAAAGAAATCCAAGTCAAAACACCCCCTTTTTCCTCGAACTCACCCTAGCTAGCTTGGTCATGTAAAAACTCACACCAGAAAAAACTTGGGCTATTTAATTAATGATGCCGCCATGATGTTCTATTCACTGTGGTGTAAGTGTAAATTACCATGTTGACTGGTTTAACCGATTTCCAAGGCGACCGGATATAGATTATAAAAAAAAAAGGAATATAAATAACAAGAACAGTGATAATAAGCTAGGTGGGCGTGACAGTACTCAATCTAAAATGAGGCTTAATTCATTTATATTTTCGGGTCATGAGTTGGTTTGCTACATCCCCTCCTCCAGAATGGAAACTTTATATCACATTTGGGATGAAAAACTTCTTATCAGCACCTACAGTGAAGCTTTGGGTTTTTTCATGTTCATATTTTTGCCTTCTCAAAGGTCAAGGTCAAGCTTTGTAATTATGGTATTGTTCCACTACAAATAACAGAAACAGAATATGGCTGCTCAGTGCCCAGGGGGAGTTCTGCACAGAGAGGTCAGAGCTTTATCATATTGGTTTTTTAGCACTTTTTAAAAAAAAAAAAAAAAAAATCTTTTGTGGAGTTTCTAGCTCTAGCTTTCATCAATTCACCTGTGCAAATAGTTAACGACGTAGTTTCGGGCCATCTGATTTGGCTGCAATGCTAGAAATGCCCACCAAATTTCACATGAACTGTGCGTGTCATAAGAGATTTTACGTGCACCATTGCAGCCAGAGCGGTATAGGCCTTAAATGTGAGTATATTATGTAAAAGATGGGGCTACGCACGCTTGTTTCGAGGACTGATACCTTACCACGAAAATGATCAATATTGTTAAAGTTAGCCGAGTACTTACTAATGTTTCTTTATCTCCAGAAGGGATCAAAGTTCAAATTGTTCATCTTAACTGAAAATAGAAAGAAACTGAACCAAGAAGATGTCAGCTGAGCTCAGAAGTATCCTTACATTTTAAACCCCAAAAAAATTCAGAATATCCAAAATCATCAAAGAGAAGTATTTCATCCGTTCAAACAAAACAAACTCATGTCATGAGGAGACCTGTTCTGTTGGGTTGGGTACAATAATCGTCTCTCTTTTTCTTCATACGTTTGCTTTAGTTGAGTAAAAAAATATCTAAAAATATGTTTCACAGTGCACAAAAATAGGAGATAAACACGGGGTATGCGAATGGTCATTTTAAACAAGATCAAATGAATATGAAAGAATCAACCAAAAAGAGAGAGAGAGAGAGAGAGCCCAGATTAACAATATCTAAGTCCAGTTTGTTCGAGACAACCTTCAACACAGCTCATCCCAGTTGTCTGAAAGAACAGAATAGAGGCCGTTTTGCCACACAAACTTCACAGCTTTAGATCTTAGCCATTAACAATGAAAATGAGTTTAGCAATGTCCTCTACTAGATCCAACATATGCCAACAAAACGTAGAAGCCAACCATCTTGTACATATATTTACCGCAAACAACTCAATGCCATGCATTGTCCAATTGTTGTCCATATGACATAAACTTCCCTTCCAATTAGAACAATGATGTTAGAGCTTCCCCTCCACACCAGAACATCCTCTGGCTCCGACAACTCTAACCAAATAAAGCTTCCCCTAAAAGCCCTCACATTTGCCATGTTCTTGTAATATTTTCAGTAAAGATGTCTCACTATGTACTTTATTTGATACATTTCAACTTCACAATAACTAGGGAAAACACTGAGCTGCAAGCTCTTCGGCTGCTAACAATTTTTTTTAGTCCATACCGCCTCAATTTGAACCATATCATCTTTTTTATTTGGACATAATCTCCTCCACCAAATCTTCAGTCCCCATCTTCACTTTCACTTGTTGAAATTCTCTGAAAAGTTCTTGATTCCTCTGCATTCCATTCACATAATATTCTTTCCTCTTTCTAGTTTACTTTGAGGAAAATCTCTCAAAAATTCTTGATTCCTATCTATACTATATACATATTCTTTCAACTGAGGATCAGAACGTGATTTTGCTGTATCAAAGTCCCCAAATACTCATCAAGTTTCACATCTCCTTCAACTCAATAACGTTCACATCCATGGAGAAAAGGGAGGGAAGGACCCATTGGACAATCAAGAGTCTGATCTAGAAGCTGTGAAGGACGAAAGAAGACCTGCAGCTTGGACAGGTAAAATGTCTCCAAAAGTCGACATGGCAGCAGCTGATCTATCCTTGAATATGCCCACTTGACCATCTGTAAGTATGGATCCCAATTTCAATGTGCTCTCTCCGAATCTGCTTCCAACCTGATCATTACGATGAAAATATTTTAGGCCTCAATTCCCTAAAATGCAAACACAAATGTATGACAAAATGTTTAAGCCATATTTTCATAAAAGATAAGGCCATTAATCATGCTATATATGTCTTCACTCTAGAAAAACAATCTACAGAATCCCTTCCATGATTTCCATCTCGATTGACTTATTAAAGTAGACACCCAAATCAATCCCAATGTACTGCTATAACATTAAATAATCCAATACCTAAATCGGATGGCAGGTTATTTTTATTTTTATTTTATAAGTAAACGATAATATTATTAGTAAAGAATAGACAAAGCCCAAGTACACAAGATGATATACAAGAGATAAGATCTATCTAGGTCACAGCATTAGAAACAAAATCGGATGGCAGGTTATTAGGCGAAGAGGCCCAACTTGGAGATAAATCCAGTGTGCACTAATGTTGATATGATCCTGTGTCTGATGTGGTGTATTTGGAGAGGGAGAAATAAGAGTAGCTTTTGAGATTGTGCAAAGGGGATGATGGACCTCAATTCATTATTTCTTAATTGTTTGGTTACAAAATGAGCAAATAGTTTTTGCTGCCACCTATATATATCATCAGCATATTGCATCTCATTGAATAGCACACGACATCCTAAACTGCAATGTTTTATATGTAAGAGGGGACCATCAGGTAGGATTTGCAAATAGCAGAAATTCAGTCATACTCTACATAAATAGTCAACCAATCCCCATTCTCACTGGAATACCTTTTATTTTATAGTTTTTCAATGATATACGGCAGTCTTACCTGCATGAAAGACTTCAGTAATGGTGATGCTACCCCAAAACTGGAGTTATCATCCAAATCCATCTTTCGTGAAAGTTCACCATTTGTATAAGCTTTCCAGGACGTTCTTGAAGAGATATCATCTGAAGTTGTTGAAATAGATGTCTTAGTTGTGCCTCTTGAAGACAATGCTGGAGCACTGCATAACCAATGATTCAGGAGTAAGAAAATGTTAGAAAGTATTTAAAGCTGTGCAGAATTTATTTTGAATGGTTGAAAAGAAATATTTAAACAAATAAGTCGCATGAATCAAGCAAGGACATACAAGATTGGTTTCAGATGCTCAGCACAGGTTTGGCAGATGTCGTTAATTTTTTTTTATTATTATTATTAGCACCGGGTGTTCGGGAACAATGTCCTGACAAATCCCAGGGGTGCACAGGCCCTCGGCAAGGAGTAGAAGTTAGGATCTGGTTGCCCCTAGTCCTCCAATCCGATGGCCCCTAGAAATTGTTTGCACCCAAGGGGATTTGAACCTTAGACCTGGGGGAAGCATACCCCCAAGCCAAAGGCCTTTACCACTTGAGCCAACTCCTAGGGGTTTGTTAAAATAAAATAATATATATACTGATTCATGAAGACAGACATGAATTTATGCACACTCGCAATAACATGATAACTTACGAAAAGAAAGCAGAACACCAACCTGATTGGGAGATATTTGAAGCGAGGAACTGTAGAACATCTCATAATATTGGACTCCGAATTATTAGGCAGCTTCTGAACAGTATCCGTGTACATTCGATTAAGTTGCACAAAGAATCCAAAGAGGACAGCATGCCGCAGGTATGATTGCCTCTCATTCTCCCAGAGAAATGGTTCATACCTTAAACGAGTTGAAACAAATCAGAAAGAACTACAAAGTCAAAAGAGGTGAACATTTAAAGTAAAAAATGACTAAAAGATATACTATATCATGAAAATTTTTTCATGAGAATATAATGAATTAACTAATAAGAATACCATGAAAAAAGCCTCCAGGTGTTTTCAGACAAAGATCTACCTCTAGATGGTTCTGCCAAGGCATTGTTTTGCTGGGTACCACATACGCATACTATTCTATCTATCCTTGGCAAGACTAGTCACAATCTACTATAATTGTGAGTGACGACAAAGAGAACTACTTATAAAGTTGTAATTATTTGTAAAACTTAAAATTTTCACAATGCAACCCATAGAGAACGATGATGTGTTCCCTCTTCTGAAATCCACAGTAAAAGAATCTTGACAGATCATACTTTAGCCAAACCTCAAATCAAGAAACTCAACAAACCATTAAAGTTTTGAGTATCGAGAAACGCAAGTGTTAAATATCTTGTTGGGTACATTGGCCGACAGTCTGGATAATCGTTTCATTTTTACTTTGCATCAAATAGGTTTCTTCTAACATTCCAAGCACTTAACTTTTTTTCACAATCATAAGCCATTAATGTCAACAGTTGGGACTTTCAAATTGAAAACTTTAACCATGACTTGTCAACTGACAGATCTGACCGCTCCCAGGTGAATATGTATATTCCTTTGAGGATACCATGTGGGACAAAGACACAAGCAATACAACCCTCATCTCTAATCCTAACTTTGAAGATGGCATTTTTTAAAAATCCCAACATCTAAAATGAGCGCAGAAGAATAAAAACTCTTTAACTTTTTCTCTTAACCAGAACGTAACTTACGTAAGCCAGTCTATAGGATCCAATCTTTGTGAAAGACGATTCATTAATCCATCGATACGCTCTCTGATGACTGACTTCTTCTGGCCTTGATCTTGCTTCCGCCCGAAAGGCAACTTTGGCTTCATACTAGCAGACAATTCTTCACTCAAGCTGGAATCGCCCCCAGAAAGAACATCAGCAGCAAACCTCAAGTCCACTAAAATCTGCAAAACACCTTTTTCGGACAGTTGAGATCCACCAGCCTCTCTAGCAGAAAGAAATTCCCCGTAAATATCCATGACCTACATGGAAACAATGCTATTAATATACGAACAAAAGGAACTCAGGGATGCTGTTGGACTCCCAGAATATTAAAAGATCTTACAACATAATGAGCAACCGCTGCCAAAAACCTTAAAAATAGGAAGAAAAATAATTGACATTTTATAGAAGGAAACTGCTTGCAAGGTATTCAGTCTAATGAGAGAACTTATTCAGTTCGGTTAGGTACTTGACTAAAAGACTTTACAGTATGAAAAGATCAATAATTATTTTATGAGAACATAAGCGTACATTGATTTCAGATTATCAAACAAGTTTATTTAATGAAACAGTTTTTTTTTTGAAGAAACAGCCCCCTTTAATTTATGTAGTATGCCACTTTTTGTGGAGGGAAACCACTATACACAACAAGTAAAACTTCAAGAAAAAACTTTGTCATTTACAGGAATGAAACGAAAGGGAAAAAGACTAGTTTCTGAGACTGGGGAAGCCTGCTTTATCCAAAGTATATATTCAGAAAAGCTATCTAGAAGACATCAAATAGGACCGCCCATGTGAATCTATCAAAAGCCAGAAGTCGGCTGACAGCTGCTGATCACAAACTCCTCTCTTTCTTTACTCTTTTAACTCGTAGACAGTATCCATATCAAGTGAATCTATCAAGGGTAGCTCCTCCATGCATTTTCTACATGGGAAGGAAAAATAAGAAAATGCAATCCTCCAATCTGTACATCTTATAAAACTGAATACAAAAATGACCAGCAGGGTTCCCACATCAATCTCATGGCCAGGCCGTGGGTTTTTCTAGCTAGAAACAAAACGTGCAAGAGCCCAGCAAAAGAGTTGTGAAACTTTTTCCAAAGATTATCTACAAAGTGGATGAAACGGGAAATGGATCCAAGATAAAGTCCTGACACGAGGTAGGGTGCGGAAATCAACCTCTTAAGGGGACCTTTCCAGTGTTGTTCATTACTTGCACAGGTTAAGGATTATTCGGTGGTAGAGAATTTGCCGATTTCAAATGGCTCAAATCAATGGGAAGTGGACTTTGTTAGACTTGCAGAAGATTGGGAGATGGATCATTTCTAATCGTGCTATGCAAAGTTGTGCACTATTCAATTGAGATAGGGAAGAAAAGACAAGATGTGCTGGGCCCCATCTAAGAAAAGGGTATTTGAAGTAAAATCGTTTAGCCATGCATTCTCACCCCCACGAGAGTTCTTTCTTCCCAAGGAAGAATGATTTGAGGAGTAACTTCCCTTGAGAGAGGCTTTCTTTGCTCGAGTGGCAGCATTAGGGAAAGTCGTTACATAGGATAATTTTTTTTTATAAGTAAATAATAATATTATTACTAAAGAATAGGATAATCGTTACATAGGATAATTTGAGGAAGCAGTAGGTTATATCAATAAATTAATGCTGTATGCATAAAAAGAACGAGAGGTGAATCTTTTTAAGTGTTGGAAGGGTCAGTTTGGCAACCAACAAAAGTGAGAATTAGACAGAAAATGATCCTAATTGCCTAATGTAATGGCAGAGTGCAAATAGAGGGAGAGAAATGATCAAGGCTTCAAGAATTGTGAGAAGACCATGGAGTAGCTTAAGGATTTCTTTTATACATCCCTTTACCATTGGATGGCAGCATACATATGTTTCCACATTTAGGGAAGGTTTGGATAGTGAGCTGAGATGAGATGAGATGAGTTGAGATGAAAGTTGAATAAAAAATTGTTAAAATATTATCTTTTAATATTATTATTACTTTGGAATTTGAAAGAGTTGAATTGTTTATTATATTTTGTATGGAAATTTAGAAAAGTTGTAATAATTAAATGAGATGAGTTGGGATACATTTTGTATCCAAACCGAGCCTTAGGTTTTCAGGATCTTTTACACCCACCTACTTTTTCTAACTAAGTGTATCTACTGTATCCTCCTTGTGAGCTTGAGTAACACCTTTTTGCTCATTAATATTATTATCTTATAAAAAAAACCGACATTCTAAGATCAATTTCCTACAACTAAATCATTGACAAGAAAACAAACAGGAACGTGCATACTATGAAATCATGGTTGTGGTCCACAAATGATTATGCATTCCCTTATAAGATCAAATTCAAAAGAAACCTAACAGTCCTGGGCTCCTGTAGAAAATCTGTAGATCCAATATAATTCCTCAATTAAAGAAGGACCTTAAATCAGTGCTTCTCTAACTGTTTTTTCAAGAAGTGGATGTTTGTTGTAAAGGAAACTTTTTTTTTTTTTTTTAAATAAGTAGTTTTATTTAAAGTCTCACTTATGACGGAGGAAAGAAAACAACCTTCATCGCACCCAAAAAAATCTTATAAGAAAAGCTCCTAAACTATTACTTACAACGTATTACCGGCAATCCTATCCTATACAATATCAACAGGCCTGTTATCTCCTTTGGGGCCCGCTCAAAATCCGTCAAATTTCCTTTGGCACCTTCTTTAGCAAGAAAATCAGCCACTTGATTTATTTCTCTATGCGTGTCTAACTACTATGTTCAACTCCTTTGCAGAGTAAACAATTCCCTCCCAGTCTTCTTGCACAGCCCAATGAACATCACCCTGTCCATTCCACCACTTAACCAACACTTGGGAATCAGTTTCAACCTCAACATTAGACTGCATCAGCATATTACATATTCACAGACCATCAAGCAAAGCCTTAGGGGATGTTTGGTAACAAATCTCATCCCATCTCATCTCATCTCATTTCCTTCCCAAACATCACTCAAACGCAAATAATTTCACTAATCAACACAACTTTTTCAAACTAATCCTTACAACTTTCCCAAACTTTCCAACAAAAAACAATTCAATTTTTTCAAATCTCAAAACAAAAATAATATTAAAAAATAATATTATAACAATATTTTAACTTTATAATATTTTTTATTTAAGTTTTTCTCTCTCCTTTCTCAAAATCCAAAAAATACTTAACTTAAACTATCTTACTACTATTCACAAACCCTCTTACTACTATTCACAAAATTTTCATCTCATCTCATTCTCCAAGCCTCCCCCAAGTCTCGGCCATTGTGTTGGTACCATTTCCATAATAAGCCATAAAACCACCCAAGATTCCCCCTCTATAATCCCGAACTACCCCTCCACCTCCACATTCACCAGGATTCCCCAAACTACACCCATCAATGTTCAACTTGACATTGTGTTGTAAAGGAAACTGAAACTCTTAAAACTTTCAGTGCCATCACCCTTCTATAACAGCAGTTCCTTTGTCAATTTTCTTTAACCTGTATCCTTTTTAATTGGCAATCGGATGGTGCTCAATGGAAAACTCAGTGCACCTGTATTGTCCTGATCAGATGAAATAGGTGGTTACATAGTGCATCCAATCACAGTGGCTTCTCATATGGTGCTCAATGGAAAACTTAAGGTATTGGAATTAGCATCTTTTTAACAGACAGCTAAAAAGTAAAATTAATTTTTTAGATATGTGGAGAGTTACCATGCATGCATTCAAATGCATCATTTTTAATAGGTAAATTCATTAAAATTGAATAAGTATGTTAATCAAATGCAGAGTTCAGCCACTGAATCACTATAGTCAAGGGCCCAATTCTAAAAACAACACATAATCTCTTGAAGATAACACTTCAGAGCTTCAATTACACCATGTTCAGGGAATGAAATCCCTTTAGTACCCATCACATACATCAAGGAACATATTTACCAACGCTTATACCAGACTGAAGATATACCAATAAATAAAGGAACATATTTACCAATAGCTATTATGTACACGTTAGTGCATTAGCTACATCATTAATAAAAATAAAATAAAATAACCGTAAATAAAAGTGAAATGAACCACAATTCTCTTCAACAATGATAAAGCTCAAACATTTACAGATGGTGACAACGAAGAATAAGATATTCCAAAATAACAGCAAAGAAAAATCAAGCAAAATCTCCAGCAATTTGCATACCTTTTCCAATAATCTTAATGCAAATTTTTGCAGAATCATTTTGTCAAGTACATGACCTCCAATACGATGAACTTCTTCACATGCTTGGAATAAAAACGACATAATATAAAGAGAAGGCATGGATGGAAGAGATATTTTCATCTCTGATTGGCCCTCATCAGCCTGTTCTTGCTTGACTACCGTTTCTTCCCAGCCCTGACAAAAAAAAAATCAAAAGATGATTCAGCTTGGTTTACAAATTACCAAATATAAATTGTACATCGCAAACAACATTGCATAGAAACGCTTAACTCGTTTTGCATATAGAGTACAAGCACCGATAGACCCATGGTAGCCCTTTTTTGTTTATGTGGGGAATGTGTACAATTACTTTTTATTGCATTTTTTTGCACAAGTTTATAGATAAATTTTTTCATCACCTTTTTAAAAAAAGCAGTATCGTCAAAGGTATTCCTTTTTTCGGCTAAAACTAGCATATGATGATTAGCTGAGCTCCAAGTTGATCCAAAGCCATTTCAATATCATTTAACCAAAAACAATTGCATTTAACTGGTGTTGATCCGACATCTGATTCACATTGATTCCCATCTCATGTCTATTACTTTCTCCTTCTAATTTAAATATATTGCTTTCCTTATTGGGATGTCTCAAAATACACATCCACTTCCTAGAAGTTGAAATACTTCAACATTTTTGGGATGTCTCAAAATAAATACCCACTTCCTAGAAGTAGAAATACTTCAACATTTTCCTAAATGTTATATTCTACTCTGAATAAAGGCAAACGAGATTCTTTTTTTTTTTTTTTAGAAGTAAAAATATTATATATATATATATCAAAAGGAGAAGGCAAACGAGATTCTTATTAAAAGTCATGCTACCTATAATGTAAAGTAAATGACATTTTATGAATATCACCAATCTGTACCTTTTTTATTAATAATATTGTCATTCGAAACCAAGATAAATCAATTAGGACAAAGGGAGTAATTAGAGTTAGTGTGGAGGTTCTCTTGGCTAGTTGGACAAATCTAGGAGGTATTCCACAAATCAAAGCCGTGTGGAAGATGGTTCCCATTTGAATTCTATGGTGCTTATGGCAGGAGTGAAATGATAGGACATTCAATGACAAGGAGCGATCATTTGAGGATCTTAGATCTTTTTTTATTAGAACGTTATTCCTATGAACCATAGCTATAGATTTTAATGGTTTAGACCTTCGTGATTTTCTTGTTTCCTTTTCTCCATCCTAGATAGGTGTTTCCTCTTGTAAACCATCTTGTGTACTTGAGCTATGCCTATTCTATTAATATAATCGTTTACCTATAAAAAAAAAAAAAAAGAGTAATTAAAAATGGGGTAAGCAAGCCACCATATTTTACTCCTCATTACTCCAAGCTCACTCCTTCAATATTTACTAGAGGTTGAAACTAGGTTTAATTGGCTTTCTATTCTGAAGCAACTCTTTCTCAATGTCTAAAAAGTTTCCCTTTTCTTGAATGATTATTAATTCTAGTCAGTTTGAACTCAAACCAGTTTATAACATAATCTTAAGCTTCCGGTCTATCTAAAGATGTTTCATTATTACTTATCAAAAACAATGTTCCATTATTCATTTTTTTCAACAGAGACAAAATGGGGTATTGTAATACCCCATATGAAAAGGAAAATAGTAGGTGGTGTATAGGATCCTACATTACTTGGGAATAAGAAGTTTTTGCTCTTTATAATGTTCCAATGGGGCTCTAATTGTATCATTGACTAGTCTTTTTTTAATATAGGCCATGTGGCTTGAGCCTTCTATTGAGGTGTTACAAATGGTATCAAAGCCTATCTCAACCAAAAATGTGGAACGTGAGCCGTACCACCTATGATGGACTAGTCCGTCGAGGACATCGGGAATTTAAGGGGGGAAGATTGTGATACCCCATGTGATAAGGAAAATGGTAAGTGGTGTATGAGATCTCACATTGCTTGGGAAGAAGTTCTTACTCTTTATAAAATTCCAATGAGGCTCCAATTATATCATGACTAGTCCTTTTGGAGTATAAGCCATGTGGCTTCGGCCCTCTATTGGGGGCGTTACAAGTGCTGATTTGACTCCTATTTTATGTTTTACCGGTATCGATCCCAAAAAAATAAATTAATCTTACTGCACAATTCACAATAGTTTAACAGGCTAAATAATTTTAATCAGATCCTAAGAACAAGCTTGCTAGAATAAGTCATTTTATCCTTATCTACCCCAACCTCAAATGTAATTCTAACATGAACTACTAAACCTTCCTTTTTTTAAACACTCAGATCTCTCATTTATAAAAATCAAGATTTCTATGATGTTGTATGTGCAAAAAATGTGGTGGGACTATGCATCATTTTCTACTGCATTATGAGGTTGCTAGAGCGTTATGGGAAGATGTCGAGCTAGCCTGGGTTATGCTTGCAATGGTGGTCAAGCTTTTGGCCAATTGGACGAATCTGGGCAGTATTCCACAAATCACAGTTGTATGGAAGATGGTTCCTATTTGTATTCTTTGGCCCCTACGGCAGGAACGAAATGATCAGACATTTGAAGACAAGAAGCATTCTTTGGAGGAGATTAGATTACTTTTTGTTAGAACTTTATTTCTATGGGCCAAAGCTGTAGACTTCAATGACCTCAATTTTCATGATTTTCTTGTTTCCATTTCTTCTTCCTAAATACGTGTTACTTCTTGTATACCCCATTGTGTACTAGGCTATGCCTATTCTTATTAATACAATCTTTTACTTATAAAAAAAAATCTATGATGACAATTATATACAATCTTTTTTGCTTATTTAAGACCACAAATGCATGCTGAAAAAGCCAAAACTATGGGGAAGAAAAGGGCATAAAATATGATGAAAGAAGGGGAAAAAAAAAAAAAGATAGACAAAGTTGTCCACAAATATTGCATACCCTCAAAGGAGTTGTTGATGATAATGCATCATCTTGTCCAAGATACCGAGAAACAATAGTTGAAAGCTCATCTGATAGCCAGAATATCCACAAATTGTGTGCTCGAATGCAAAGATCTCGTGTAAGCCTATTGAATTCTTCAAGTTTTGGGCTTGTAGTTTCACCGGCTCCAAGTAATGCTGCAGTGGCTAATGAAGTTCTTCTTTTAGTGCCAATGGGTGTTTGTCTTCCAGGGCTATCAGATACAGGATAATCAGCAGTCACTCTAGATTGTTGTCTCAACAAGGAAGGTAACTTGTCGAAAACCACGGACACAACAGTTTCATTTACCCAAAACCTCGGAGAACCAAGTATCACTGGGATGTGTTTCGAGTGGTTCTGGAATGCAAACAGCATTCGCCCAATGAAAAGAGATCTCTCAACTATTATAGCTGGCGGAAGAGGCTGACCTTCCTTGTTGGCATTTTCCATGGCCCCATATAAATTGTCAAGCTCACTCCTTAATTGAACCAATATGGTGGACATGCTCTCATAACACTTGTTTTGTAGATATGGTGCCAGATCCCTTAACCTTAGAGCTGCCTTTGGAGATTCTAAGAAGCTGAGCAGGTCCTCGAGAATGCTCTGACAACGGCTGTCCACTGCATCTCTGATTCGACTAACTTGGGGACCAAAATAGGCATTCAGACAAGTCTGGAAATCGTTCTCTTCTGACGGTGCTTTAAAACCAGAAAGCACACCAACCTTCTTAGCATTAGATTCAATAAACCAAACCCCACCACCAGTAGAAGGTCTGTTCAAGTACCCCTGGAAATCAATTTGTCCACCAGAATAATTCTCCCCAATCGCACGAGTCGATTCCACCACATTCACAACCCTCGTCAGGTCCTCAAACCCAATGTCCATAATCATTTTCATCCTCCTCACAAAAGCATCCTCGAAGATCTGATCCCACAGATCAGATTCATCCTCCAAAACAAGCTCTCTTATCCTAGTCCAAGGCAACTCAATCTCCGAACCAAAAACGCTCTTCAACCACTCCAAACTCCCTGCCAACACTGTCTTACTCTCCACGGTCTCCCTTATGGACTTCTCGGCCAAAGCAAGCTCTTGTCCAGAACCAATGGAATCAATCAAATACCTCCCATTGATCTTATTGACAAGTTCTCGCCCACATTCCCTTAACCAGAGAGAACAGGCCCTCGCAATATACTCCTTATCAAGCATGACCATGACGGACTCCAACTTATCCCTAAACAACTGCCAAAGCCGGACCTCCTCATCCGGATTCGGAATCCCTCCGAATAACTGAGATGCGGGAGGCGAACCCAATACGACTTTATAAAACGACGGCATATCATTCAACACTCGCAAGAACAACTCACCCACTTGGCCCACAGTGATCTGAATTATACTCAAAACCTCGCAAAACACGGAAAC
>QEOT01009390.1:61433-74727 GCA_003123785.1 Pterocarya stenoptera
GCTGGATCTGTGCCCGGGTCGAAGCCTCCACATTTCGGATCTCCGACACGGGCTTGGAACGGAAGAGCGATACGGCTTCGGATTCGGCTGAGGGCATGGTAACGGGATTGGAGAGACTATCTACAATTCCAACAATTCATTCATACAAGTTTTCGCTCTGTATCGGTCGATTTCAGTTCAGATCTAGAGGGAGGGATTTGATCGGATATTTGGAAATTTGAATAATGTTATTATAATTTCTGAGGAAATTAGTAGTCCAGGGAGGTTTTCGGAGCTGGGGGTAAGGGGGGTGAGTGAAGGGTAACGATGGTGGAATCTGGTGTTGGACCTGGTAAAACGTAATCGCTGCTGCACAGAAGAATTGGGCCTAATAGAGCCTTTTTAACAGAGCCGATGAAAGCATCCAAGCCCAGGTCCATAATATAAGATACGAGCCCAATTCCATCTCAAAAAGATTATGCTGAAATTATTTTGATGGATTTTATCCACATTATCATCCATTAATGGTAAAATTATTTTTATTGATATAGTACAAGCAAAATCCATAAATCTACTACATTGATTTCACCTGTATTTAAATAATGAGCAATACTACGTATAGTTTTCATTTAGAGACTGCAATGCAAGTTTAGGTAATTTTATCTTTGAATTTTTTTAAAATTACAAAAATATCCCTCCTAAAATGATTTTTTTCTCATTTAATAAAGGGACTACACATACAGTTCCCAAGTGAGGACTACAAATAGAATTTCTCTTAAATAATTATTGACGATTTTTAATCCCACCTCCCTTTCATTCTCAAAAGGAGATAACGTGGCCAAAATTCACTTTTCAATAGAAATCTTCGAGAAAAGCTCAAGAAACATTATAGTGGAGGTGAGCTTGTTCGAATGCGAGAATGATGTGACATGTGAGCCATTGTTGTAGAGGTTATCTATCGATGGATGGTGGGCAAATTGCTTGACACCAAGAAGTCTACAAAATTAGCTTCATGGGTGAGAACTACAAGATGAGCCAAAAGCTCTTTGCATATGACATTACGGGCTTTGATTACTTAGCAAAACATATTATATTATGTGGACTTTATTTATTCTTGAGTAATAACTTTTAATAGTTAGTTGCACCAATATTTCATCTGTCACATTCTACTTTGCAAATGCTATGATACCCCACTTCCATTTTTTTATAGAAAATACTACAGAAACAATTAACTTTCTCAAACTCCAATTTCCCCCTCCTACCCTTTTTACTTGACACAAAACTAAAAAACAAAAACTTTCTCAATCTTTAGATCCCCCTCCATTCATCCTTCTTTAACTTTTGTTTTCCCCATCTCATATATTCATCATTTGTTGGAGCCTCAGAAAAGAAGAAGAACAAGTACATAGACTTGGGATGCATTGTTGTTAGTATTGAGGCCTTAAAGTGGATATTGGGGGTCCTTTGTGGTGGCTTTCTGCATCATTGTAGTGCTTGGGCATAATCGTTGTTGAAAAGAGGAAGGTTAAAAAAGGTGAACAAGTTTCTTNGATGAAAGCATCCAAGCCCAGGTCCATAATATAAGATACGAGCCCAATTCCATCTCAAAAAGATTATGCTGAAATTATTTTGATGGATTTTATCCACATTATCATCCATTAATGGTAAAATTATTTTTATTGATATAGTACAAGCAAAATCCATAAATCTACTACATTGATTTCACCTGTATTTAAATAATGAGCAATACTACGTATAGTTTTCATTTAGAGACTGCAATGCAAGTCTAGGTAATTTTATCTTTGAATTTTTTTAAAATTACAAAAATATCCCTCCTAAAATGATTTTTTTCTCATTTAATAAAGGGACTACACATACAGTTCCCAAGTGAGGACTACAAATAGAATTTCTCTTAAATAATTATTGACGATTTTTAATCCCGCCTCCCTTTCATTCTCAAAAGGAGATAACGTGGCCAAAATTCACTTTTCAATAGAAATCTTCGAGAAAAGCTCAAGAAACATTATAGTGGAGGTGAGCTTGTTCGAATGCGAGAATGATGTGACATGTGAGCCATTGTTGTAGAGGTTATCTATCGATGGATGGTGGGCAAATTGCTTGACACCAAGAAGTCTACAAAATTAGCTTCATGGGTGAGAACTACAAGATGAGCCAAAAGCTCTTTGCATATGACATTACGGGCTTTGATTACTTAGCAAAACATATTATATTATGTGGACTTTATTTATTCTTGAGTAATAACTTTTAATAGTTAGTTGCACCAATATTTCATCTGTCACATTCTACTTTGCAAATGCTATGATACCCCACTTCCATTTTTTTATAGAAAATACTACAGAAACAATTAACTTTCTCAAACTCCAATTTCCCCCTCCTACCCTTTTTACTTGACACAAAACTAAAAAACAAAAACTTTCTCAATCTTTAGATCCCCCTCCATTCATCCTTCTTTAACTTTTGTTTTCCCCATCTCATATATTCATCATTTGTTGGAGCCTCAGAAAAGAAGAAGAACAAGTACATAGACTTGGGATGCATTGTTGTTAGTATTGAGGCCTTAAAGTGGATATTGGGGGTCCTTTGTGGTGGCTTTCTGCATCATTGTAGTGCTTGGGCATAATCGTTGTTGAAAAGAGGAAGGTTAAAAAAGGTGAACAAGTTTCTTTTGTATTGCATTACAAAGAATGTTACATAAAGCTCTGTTTTATATACACAAAGAATAGAAGTGGGAAAAAGGAATTAAAAATATTTAAGTAACTTCTATTCTGTTAACTAATTACACTAATTACAATTTCTACAGTTAATACTCCCCCTCAAGGTGGAGAGTAAATGTTGATGATACCCATCTTGCGCAATAAGAAAGAGAAATAATTATATGATAAGGGTTTAGTAAGTAAGTCTGCAAGTTGATGAGCAAATAGAACATGTAAAGTGCGAATAAGCCCAGCTTGAAATTGATCACAAACGACTAACGAGATGACAGTCAAGTTCAATATGCTTCATACTTTCGTCAAAGACGGGATTTGCTGCAATATGGACTGCATCTTTTTTGTCACATAAGAGCAATGCAGCTTTTGAGTGTGAAGTACAAATATCTTGAAGCAAATGTTGAATCCATGTTAACTCACAACAACAACAGCCATGGAACAATACTCTGTTTCGGCAAAGATGAAGGCTGGATTTTGCAGGAAAGAACAAGCCCCATCCAAGAGTGGGTTTGATATACTAAAGAACATGATGGGCTGCAGGAAGATGAGGTTCATGAGGAGCTTCCAAATACGGACTAAGTGCATATATAGAGAATGTAATATATGGGTGTGTGAGTGTCAAGTATAGCAATCGACCTATTAATCTTCTGTATATAGATGGGTCAAGAAGTAGAGAGCCTTCAAATTTAGTAAGTTTTAAATGTTGTTCCGTAGGAGAAGAAACAAGCTTGGCACCCCAAAATCTAGTGTCCTCCAAAATGTCCAATGCATATTTCCTTCGACATAAGGAAATACACTTTGCTAAGCGAGCCACTTCTAGCCCAAGGAAAATTTTCTAATGGCAAAGATCTTTAAGCTGGAACTCACTATGCAGTAAGGTTTTGAATGTAGAAACGGAATTTTCATTGTTGCTAGCAATCAATATATCATCAACATACACTAACAATGCAATGAAAGGGTTTCCTTGTGATCTTGATCTTGTAAAGAGAGAATAATCGGATTGTCATTGAACAAAACCATGTTTGATGAGGCAAGAGGAAAACTTAGAAAACTATTGTCTAGATGCTTGTTATAAGCCATATAGTGACTTTTACAATTTGCATACCTGAGACTCCCCCTTAGGACTAAATCCAAGTGGCAAATTCATGTACACTTCCTCATTGAGCTCTCCATGTAAAAAGGTGTTATTAACATCCAGCTGAATTAAACACCAACCATGCATAGCAGCTAATGAAAGTAAGCATCTAAATGTTACCATTTTAGCAACAGGTGAAAAAGTTTCCAAATAATCTAAACCCTCTTACAATGTGTACCCTTTTGTAGCTAATCGAACTTTGTATCTTTCAATGACCCCATCAGATTTATACTTGATACGGTATAGTGCCCATTTACATCCTATGGCAGTCTTACCAGCAGGCAAATGAATTAACACTCATGTTATTTTTCTCGAATGTTGATATTTCAACAGCCATAGCCTCGTGCCAATGAGGGAGTTTTATGGCTTGATGGAATAATTTAGGTTCAAAATGAGTTGAAATAGCTTAAGCAAAATTTTTATGAGTGGAAGACAATTTAGAATAAGAGAGGTGATGAGAGATATCATAGGGCTTACATGGACCATTGCTGTGAGAAGACTGAGTAGGCATAGGCATTGAAGAAAAGACCAAGTGACAATGATAGTCATGTAAGTAACCAGAAATTTTTCGAGGTCGAGACAATTTTCTTATTGTAGGTATGAGGTAAGTGGAAGATTGCAGAGGTTTGGAGGATGGAATATCAGTAGAATGGATTTGTGTTTGAATATTGGTGGGTTCAGTGTCTGATAAAGATGATTCATGCAGACGATGATTAGAAATAATATGAGGTAAAACAACACCAGGAGATTTATTAGAATAAAATGATTGATGATCTAAGAAAGAATGAAATGGGAAGATGTGTTCATGGAAATGAACATCACGATATATAAGAGGTATCAAAAGTATCTAAATCAAGAAGTTGTAACCATTGACACTGAAAGGATAACCAATAAAAACGCAACGTCTTGCTCGAGGATCAAACTTGGAACAATGAGAATTCAATATTGATGCAAAACAAAGGCAACTAAACACACGTAAATGATTAAAAAAAGGTGTTTGGTTGAAGAGAAGTTCATAAGGATTTTAATGATTTAATAGAGGAGAGGTCATTTGTTAATAAGATAGGCAGCTGCTAATACATAGTCTCCCCAATAGGATAGAGGTAAGTTGGACTGAAATCCAAGAGCAAGAACAATGTTAAGCAAGTGTTGGTGTTTGAGTTTCACAATAGCATTATGTTGAGGAGTTTCTACACAACTGGTTTGGTTAATAATGCCCTTAGATGCATAGAAATTAGAATTCAATCATGGCAAACTCAACACCATTATTAATACGAAAAATTTTAATTTTTGTAGTAAATTGAGTTTCTACCATGCTAAAAAAGAATGAACTAAGAAGCGAGTGTTGGATTTAGATTTCATTCGAAATGTCCAACAAGCTTGTGAGTAATCATCAACAAATATTAGAAAATATCGACATCCTTCAGTAATGGGGCATGAAAATGGTCCCCAAATGTCTGAATGAACCATTTGAAAAGGAGATTCTGAAGTATGAGAACTATGTGAAAATGGTAAACGTTTTTACTTGGCTAGAAGACACATAGTACATGGTTGAATTTTATTACGTGTAGAAGTAACAATAGTTTTTTTTTTTAAAGAAGAGGACAAAACCCTAATTTTATTGATAAACCATCACTTATGGTGGAAGAATACCTTATACAAAAAGAGTAAGGCGGTTACAACATTTAAAAACCCAAAACTAGGCTCTTAAGAAAAAAGAAAACCATTACAAGAAACGAAACAAAAATAAAAATATAAGAAGAAGCTAAGAATGTCAGAATTAATGCCGGAAGTTGGCAATACCTGCATGGTCCAAATCAAAAAGTACAACCATATATTTGGGAAGTTCAAAAATATAAGAGAAACTTACAGTGTTGCCCAAAGCTCTATGATTAGTGAGACTATTTGCTAAAGCATTCCCTTCTCTGTAAACATGAGTAATGCTAAAAGAAAAAAAAAATTGAATGTAAGATATCATCCCAAAGATCATCATATTTCCAAGGGAGATGATAATTCTTATTAAACGGATTCGCCACAAGTAGAGAATCAGTTTCCACAAGAAGGTCATGAACACTCAATTGATAGCACAAAGTAAGCCCAATTTTTAAAGCAGACAACTCTACAAAAGTGTTAGTACCCATACCAAGATAGCAAGAAAAACTAGCAACAAAAGAGCAATCATAGGACCGAAAAATCCCCCACAACCAGCAAACCTTGGATTGCCTTTAGAGGCACTATCGATGTTGAGATTGAGAGATCCTCGAAGAGGGGCTAACCAATGAACAAGGATAGGTTTTTTATCCAGATGGTGGTTGGAGGAATGTGTAGGTGTGAAAGACATAAATATTAGCAAATGGTACAAAGAACGAGGCTTAATTAGAGAATTAAGGTCTCTTGACCACTTATTAATTTTATGAATAATAGTGGCAGCAAAGGTAAAAGAGTCCTCAAAACGAAATTTATTTTTAGCGAGCCAAAGTTCCTAAAAGATAAGGGGAGGAAGAAGGTGAGCAAGTAAATGGAGCTGAACAGAACCTCTAAAGGAGGACCACCAATGAGTGGCATTAAGTTTCCAACTGTGATATATTGTGTTTGTGTAGCCAAAGATAGTATAGAAACGTTGGCAAACCTCTTTGGAAAGCTTACAATTGGAGAATACATGATCAAAGGTATCGCCATACCCATATGTGCAATTATTGCATTTAGAAGCCATATGGATCCCACAATATTGAATCCTATCATCACAAGGAATGCCATTGAACCATAACTTCCAAAGAAAAATAGAAATCTTAACAGGGATGGCTTTGTTCCAATTGAAAGGGGCTAAAGAAAACATAGGATAGTACTTTCTAAAAAAATTCCAGACAACTTTGGAGGAGAAGATGCCATCTTTGTTGTGCTTCCAAGTACAAACATCAAGGCCATTTTTTTTTTTATATCTTGATGAGGAAGAGATTGACCTCATTTACAAGGGGCTAGCCACCGAGGTTATGGATCAAATTAAGGTTCCAACCATTTTGAGAATAAACATCTTTGATTTGTAAAGAGGGGTTAGAAATAATAAAACCTTTTTTGATAAGGGAACCATTGCCTACCCAATTTTCATGAGAGAATTTAATAGAGCCATCACGAATATTCCATTGACTCTCATTGTGAATGATGGGAAGAAATTTGCAAATGGATTTTCTAGGAGTGAGAGTGGTAGGCTTTGGCTAAAATAAGATCCAAGGAGGGACCATCATTCATTTTTTTTTTTTTTGTAAAAAAAGGTAGCCCAATGAGAGTTCGAGTTAATAGATCTCCAAGCCAATTTACAGTGAAGAGCATCAATAATATCATGTAAATTTCTAATAACAAGACCACCTTCCGATGAAGGACTGCAAATGTGATTCTAGGAAATCCAATGTTTCTTATTGTTACCATCAATGTCACGCTAGAAGAAATTAGCAAAGTGCATTGTGTCACATTTTTCAAAACAGATTCAGAATATCTTCCCGTCATATGCAAAAATTATCAATTTTCATATTCGCTTATATTCTTCTCAGTTCAATAATAGAATGCCAAAAATAAGCACATGTCTACACCAGTCATGCCAGAAAATACTTTATTCTTATACAGAATCTCATGAGTAATGCAGAACAAATAACTGAGGTCGTTTAACATTTCTTTTCATAACACAACAACACATTTTCAAAATTGACCTCAATCCATTTTATTTTTATGTAAACTCTAGCATAGGAACCTCGGTTATCTGTACTTCTTAGTTTCTCTAAATTTCCTCGCAATAATGCCAAACGAATATCAATCATCACCTATAGAAAAATGTACGTAACTTAAATAAATCTCCAATGAGGATTATGAGCTGGAATGCCCATGGGCATGGGAACCCACGCGACATTCGTACCCTCTATGATTAATGAAAAAGGAAGAGCCAGACGTGTTGTTCTTGTAGGAGACAAAACTCACTGTTCGTGAATTTGAAGCTTGTAAGTTCAAGTTTTATTTTCCTAATTGTTTACCTATTAGTTATAGTGGAAGAAAGGGGGGGGGGGGTTGGCTATTTTTTGGGGGAAAGATGTCGATTTAACTGTTATAAATTATTCTACCTCTCATGTTGATGCTGTTGTTAAAATTGACAATATGAATGAGTGGTTCTTGACCGAAATATATGGTAATCCTGATGTTTCAAAGAGAAACCGAACCTGGCAATTGATGAGGAATTTATGTCGTGTAGCTGGGATTCATTGGTTAGTATTGGGGGATTTTAACGAGATTCTTTTCCAGTATGAGAAACGTGGTGGTAGTCCTCGTCCTGAGAGTCAAGTTTAGGCCTTTCGGGAGGTGGTTAGTGACTGTGGGTTGCAAGATCTGGGTTACAGAGGGTATCCTTTTACTTGGTCTAATCAAAGGGAAGGAGGTCAGAATGTAAGTGAGTGACTTGATAGATGTTTAGCTAATTCCACCTGGTGGCAATTATTTCCAAATGCTAGAGTAACCCAAGGCCTTGTTCCCTATTCAGATTATATTCCACTTTGGGTGGATACTAAGGGAATAGTTGTCCATAATAAGGTTAAAAAATGTTTTAAGTTTGAGGCTATGTGGGTGGGTGAGCAAGCTTGTGAGGATACTATTAAAGAGAGTTGGGGGAGGTGCTCTTCTCAAACCAGTTTTAGTGTAGTGATGGATTCGATTAAATGTTGTGGAGCCAAGTTAAATGCGTGGAATAGACAATCTTTCGGTCATGTTCAACAGCAGTTATAGAGAGCAAAACAGAATTTGGCTCAGGTTCATGCTCAAGGCTTTGAAGGAGCTAGTAGGGAGGCTCATGATTTGGCAAGATCTGAAGTTTAGAAATGGCTTGAGAGAGATGAAATTATGTGGCGACAAAGATCCAAAGCACTATGGCTTAAGGAGGGTGATTCTAACTCGAAGTACTTTCATATGAAAGCATCCCAAAGAAGAAGGAAGAATAAGATGTTCAAAATACAAGATGATAATGGGGTTTGGCATGACGGAAAGGACAGAGTCATTCTTGATTATTTCAATACTCTGTTTTTTTCCTCAAATCTGAATGGTTCGTTGGCTTTTTTAGAGCTTCTAGCTGGAAGAGTGACAGGTCAAATGAATGAGCAGTTGACAAGAGCCTATTTAGGAGATAAAGTTGAGGTTGCACTTCAGCAAATGCAGCCTTCTACAGCCCCAGGCCCAGATGATAAAGTTGAGGTTATACTTCAACAAATGTAGCCTTCTATAGCCCCAGGCCCAGATGGTATGTCTCCCGTGTTCTTCTAGAAATATTGGTCTGTAGTTGGTGCTTCAATGACACAAGCAGTCTTCAATGCATTGAATTCAGGTTTTTTTTTTCTAGCTTCTTTAAACACACTTTTATCTCACTTATTCCTAAAAAGAAATCCCTTGAAAAAGTAAGTGATTATAGGCCAATTAGTCTGTGTAATGTAGCCTATAAGTTGCTTGCTAAAGTAATCTCAAATAGGTTGAAAGAGGTTCTATCTAGTATTATTGAGGAGAGTCAGAGTACCTTTGTCCCGGGTTGTATTATCACATATAATGTATTAATTGCTTATGAATTAGTGCATTATCTTAAATGGAAGACGAAAGGCAAAAAGGGTTATATGTCCTTAAAACTAGATATGAGCAAAGCGTAGAACAGGGTAAAGTGGCGTTTCTTACAATCAATCATGGAGGCTTTGGGGTTTGATTAAACTGTCATTAATTTGATTATGCACTTTGTTCGTACTGTTTCTTTCTCGATGTTGATTACCGGAGAGCCTAAAGGGCCCATAATTTCTTCTCGGGGTTTGAGATAAGGGCTCAAAGGGCCAAAAAAATAACACTATGATCTACAAATAAGGACCCATTGTCTCCTTATTTGTTCCTGTTATGTACTGAAGGTTTGATTTCTCTCTTACAATCAGCAAGAGTGAGAAGGGAGATTTCAGGGCTGAAAATCTGTAGGGGTGCACCACCAAACATTAATCATCTGCTTTTTGCAGATGATAGTGTTATTTTTTGTAAGGTAGATGTGTAAGAGAACACGAGAATACAAGCCATCTTGGACATATATGAATATGTTTCGGGCTAGAAGATTAACAAAGAAAAAACAACCATGGTATTCAGTAGAAATGTTGGTAGAGAGACTAGAGATGTTATTAAACAATTGTGGAAAAATGGTGAGATTCAGCAATACGATAAGTATTTAGGTCTTCCTACTATGGTGGGAAGGTTTAAACAACGGGCCTTCAATTCTATTAAACAAAAGGTGTGGCAAAAACTCCAGAGTTGGAAAGAACAATTGCTCTCTCAAGGGGGAAAAGAAGTGCTCTTGAAAGCTGTGGCACTTTCTATTCCTTCGTATCCCATGAGTTGTTTTCTATTACCCTCTTCATGTGTTCTGAATTAGAGAGCCTAATGTCTAATTTTTGGTGGGGTCAGAAAGGTGAGGAAAGAAGGCTGAGTTGGGTTAGGATGTGTGAGCCAAAGTCTTGTGGGGGGAATGGGGTTTAAAGATCTTAGGCTTTTCAATTTAGCCCTATTAGCCAAACAAGCCTGGAGGTTGATGCAAGACGATAGGTCCCTATTGTTCAGATTACTTAAGGCCATATATTTTGCTAATTTGAGCTTTGAGGATGCGGCTCTCGGACAATGCCCTTCTTTCACTTGGAGGGGAATGTAGGAAGCGAAGAAGTGGATGTTGGAAGGATGCAGATGGCAAATTGGTGATGGAAATTTGGTTAAAATATGGTCTGATGCATGCGTTCTAGGTCATGCGGCTTTAACTTCTGAGGGAATTGCTGGTTCAGGTCATGCTCAGGAGGAGGCAATGGCTTCTTTAATTGATGAGGACACTGGAAGCTGGGATGATCAGAAACTTAGATCTCTCTTTAATCCAAATGTGGTAGCTAATATAATGAAAGTTGTGATATGTCCAAGTGCTGATTATGATAGAAGAATATGGGCTCATGAGCGAAATGGTTCTTTTAGTGTAAGAAGCTGCTACAGATTTATTAAGGATAGGCTGGGATCTCAGAATGCAGAATCTTCATCAGTAGCTACTAACATGGTTTTATGGAAGTAGCTGTGGAGAATGAAAGTTCCCAGTAAGGTGAAAATTTTTACCTGGCGTGTATGTAAGGAAGGTCTTCTGACTAGAGAAAACTTAATGAAGAAGAAGGTGTTAACTATTTGTGTTTGTTGCTTTTGTGGCTTTCATTGTGAAGACCTTAATCATGCCTTGATAAGCTGTCCAGTGTCACAAAATTTGTGGAGAGAGTTATTTACAGATTTGAATGTCGATGCTAGTTGGAAAATTTATGATATAGCTCTCAATATTTGTGATGGCGTTCATAGGGACAAATTAGCTATGTTTTTTACTTTGGCTTGGAGCTTTTGGTATAGACATAGCAAGATGGTGCATGACCAGGTTCTATTAAATCCGAGAGATGCTGTTGAAAGTGCTATGAGCTTGATAAGGAATTTCAAAGAAGCTAGGGTGAAGACTAACGTACAGTTAAAGCAACACTTTCGTTGGAAGTCTCCCACAACAGGTTGGCTCAAATTGAATGTTGATGGGGCTGCTTTTGCTAATTTTTGTAAATCTGGAATAGGTTGTGTTCTGAGAGATGACAAAGGTGAGGTTCTTATGGCTGCAAGTAAGCTTGAGAATGAGTTAGAAGACCCTGAAGCTATCGAGTTGACTGTAGTATTACGAGGCTTGCAATTATGTGCTAGCATGGGCATATCACATATACAAGTGGAAGCTAATTGTTTGTTAGTCGTGGAAGCATTGCAGCGGCAAAATTCTATGGAATGATCAATTTTGGGGCTATTATATAATGAGATCAAGTGTCGTTTGTCATGTTTTATTGAATGTAATTTTATTTATGTTCATAGAGAAGGTAATAGGGTAACTCATAAATTAGCTCGTTATGCGAAGTATGTGGATGATATTAGAGTGTGGTGGAATTGTATTCCAGACTTTATTTCTCAAGTCCTTTGGTTTGACAAATGTCTGTAATCTCCTTTATTTATCAATGGAAGTTACTTTTCTTATATAAAAAAAAAAATCCTCAATACTTAAAATTCTGTTAACTTTAAATATCATCACTTTCTAAATTCATTAATATCCACTTAAACGAATCTGTACCGAAGAGAATAATCGAATAAATATTATGATAAATACGGTACTCAAAGAATACTGGTGTTTTAAAATACCAAAGTACCCGCAACATATTATAGATTAATAGAATACTATGGCTACTTAAAATCCCATAAAAATAAGGCCAACTTAAAAACGAGTTCAATTAAAAACTAAATAGTTCAAATTAACAATATAATCATTTTTTTATGTATAATAAAAAGCAAGTCCATTCATTAAAACATAAATCCATTAAACTAAACCCACGTAACAATATATTCGAAACCATCATACTAAGGGGCCAACATGTAAAAAACACTTAAAAAAAAGTTTGAGGTGTTTTACGGAAAAATCAAAGACCAAAGGCATGATGGCATTTTCGTATTTACCAGGAATATCATGACCATAAAGCTTAAAACTCTACGTTAATATTTTCAAAGAGTGCAAGGTTTCTAGTTGTTTCTAGGAAGACATAAAACACACAAAAAGGAAATGGCAACCAAAAGAGAAGGAGGTGTGACGGAGGCTCACTGTGAGGGAAAGAGGTCGCCATAGAACTGGGTGAGAGAGGGGGTGGTTGTCCCGACGATGGTGCACTGAGAGAGATAAATATATGAGAGAGAGAGAGAACGGAGAGAAGGAAAGAGAGCACAAATCTGTGAGAGAGAGAGAGAGAGAGAAGAAGAAGAAGGAAAAGAAAGAAAGAGAAAGAAAATGAGGGTGCGGCACTGGAAAAAAAAAAACATAAAGGATAGGTTTTCACCACTTGTTTACAAAACGATATTGTTTGAGGGGGATTTAGTGGGCTGGGTTGAAGGCTCACAGGTTGGGCTGGGGACCGAATGGGCTGGGCCTAAAAATAAAAATAAAACACACTCAAACAGGCCAGTTTGAAAATAGAAGGGTCCAACAAAAGAAAAAAGGCACAATAAAAAAATATATAAGAGCCAAATAAAAACACTACAACTCAATATTAATAAAATAAATAATTAAAGTCCAACAATAAAATAAATTAAAGCAAAGAGCGCAGCAATTTAAATGCAAACAATAATTAATATTAAGAAAACACATCAAAGTAAATTTCACAACCTACAAATCAAAATTTAAACCAATGATAAACACAATAAATTTAAAACAAGAGAACTAATATTTAAATAAAATAAAATAATCATTCAATTAAAAATAGACTAAAATACAGGATATCACACAAAGAGAGGCACATGGCTATTTGAATATCCTTTAGTATATGGTGTTTTTAAAGATATCCTAATATAATGATAATTCCCCCCCCCCCCC
>QEOT01009390.1:74974-144667 GCA_003123785.1 Pterocarya stenoptera
CCCCCCCCCCCCCAAAAAAAAATATTTCAAAAATCTCATTTAGTACTTAGTTGTCTAGGTTTCTTTTAATTTTTTAATAATTTTTTCATACTTACACATTTTTTTGTCATTAATAAAATCTCACATTCTCATTTTTTTTTTACATCTCATAAGAGGCAATAAAATATATTGGTATCTTTTTATAAGCTATTTGATAAATTTACAATCTCATTTTTCTTATTTATATACACTTTTCCTTTTAAGTCTTCCACTAGCTAGCTTGTTTGAATTAGTTTTGTTAGTAAGTACATATATACTACCATCGAGTTAACAATTAGAAGTGAATACAACAAATCTCACATAGCTATTTCTATCTATATTATAGAGACTTTACAAAATTCAGTCCTAGATTCAACAAAAAAGTTTATCTTTGTTTACTTAATTTTTATCATTTGCTTCAAAAAATCTTACATGACTATTTCTATCTTAATTTTTATCGTTCACTTGAGTATGATGGAGTTCAAGTGAGTGGTTTAGATGGGTGACTTTAATAATTTAGTTTCTTCTTAGATAACAACCTTATATGGTTAATGTTAAATGTCGGTGATGCACTTTGCTACCTTAAATGTTAGTTACTGTTCACCCTTACGTACGACACACTTTACTAATCTCCCCCAAGCACCAAACCCTAATTCCGCCCCTGCACATGGCTACTATATTAGTGGAGAGGTCTTGCATTGACTTGCGGAGCCAACTCTCTGTGAATGGTTTCATTAACATATTTTAACATCAGATGTTAAGTATCTGTTGGCTGATAACTCTAGAGCAAAAGTATGGAGTGCTGGTTATCTGTCATTTGCTCTGTGGTATGTTTTAATCTTCAGCATTGTTCATGTATTTCAAGTTGACTTCTACTATGTATAAGCCTAGAGTGTAACACACCACTTGTTGTGGAATCTATTAGTACAGCTATAAAAAAAATCAAAATACTATTTATTAGTTGATGTGGCAGGTTTTCACATCCTCCACATCACTGGTGTGTTAAAATAAGAGTTGCAAATAGGTTTTTTCTTCTCGAAATTAGCATATTGTACTGCTGCCAATATTCTTTGTTTAGATCTCTCCCGTTGGTATTCAAATTTAACTGGTGATTTTGGGATTAGCCATGAAGAGGATTTGAGTTTGATTTCTAGTTACCTGACACAAATATGCTGGAGTAGAAGCCTATGATCATTAGCCTATCAATTTTCTTATCTATTAACTTTGACCTTGTTTGTTCATTCGTGGCACACCTAAAATATGCTTTTAAAGATGATGAGGAAATAATGCTCTTAGTAGGTGGAAAAGTTTGGATTCTAGTTAGCCAAATGTGCAATTTCTAAGTTCAGCTATAACCCTATATGTCAGAGTGCTTCTTACTTATTTTGTGGTGCTATATGTGCATTGCATATATCCCATATGGAATGATGGGAGATACATAGATGACTAAAGATCATGAACGCTTAATAATCTTTTCCTAATATTGTTTCCATGCATCGCATTGGGTTCATCTTTTTCTCTTTCTCTAAGTTTTTTCTTTGTACGGATTTAATATTTTTTTAATAAGTATCTAGGATTTAGTATATTTTGCTGGTCTTGATTTTGCAGGCAGGATGCTCGCACAATTAGTAACAAAATCAATTTGAAAATTGATACACATAAACATAATTAATACACATTTCCAACTTCTCAACACTAATCTAAACATCGCTCCAAGTAAAATGGACTTGGGATCCCATAAAAAATCATATATATTCTATCGTGAATTCATTCCAACATTTGTTATTTACATTAATTACTGAAAGTTAAAAAAAAAAAAAAAAAAGAATAGAGCAAAAAGATTTATATATATATATATTATCATTAGTGATTGCAAAAAGATATCGAATACCATGATAATAATTAATGGAGTATTATTACCGAGGATACAAAATGTAATCCACAGAATAAACTGATAAGAAAACAAGCAAGTTAAAAGATAATGATATTTGAGGAAGTAGTTAGAATTGATAAATGAAGAGAGTTACAAGTTGGAACTTTGGATGGAAGGTCACGGCTTCCCTGAGAACAAGAGTTTTACAAATGTAAAGACATTTTTAGAATTCTGCTATATTCATCATGTTTGAGCACGCCTTCTTATATAGAGCTTGCAGTCTTGAATTTTTTGCTTCTCAGTGTACTTTCTCCTGAAGTACTAAAGTGATGTTTGGCAAGTTGAAATCCCTTCAAAGTCAGATGATTTTGTTGAGTTAAAGATCTGCTTTCATTCCCGGGGTTTTCAGAATATTGGGCCCAATGCCTCAAGACTTTCAAAAACACAAAAGAAAAAAAAAAAACCGTGTTCAAAATATTTTTTGACGAGCTCTTAATGCTATCCAATACTCATTCCTTTTCCAAATATTATAACAAATTCGTTTTTTTATATAGAAGTTTACACTATTCATAAAAACATCTTACATCCAAACATCACCTATTCTTTTATATTCGATTTCTTTGATAATTTATCAATTTTTTTTTTTTGAGTGTAACGTATTAAAAAAGTAATTTATATTTTATCCTCCATTTTTTAAAGAGAAAAAAAGGAAAAATACATTTCACCATGTTTACATTTTGCACACTAAACTATTGATGTTGACATGCATTTTATATATTTGAGCTATAAAAAATTTGTAATGCACATATAAAACTAGTTATGTTGTTTTGATGATTAAGAATATTGTATTATATCATCTCATTCAGACCGGCCGTCCAAGCTCTCACGCTCGTTCACATTTGTCTATGATTCCACCTATCTCGCTCTCATCTCTCCAAGCTCTCTCAGTCTATTCTTGGCCCCTTTCCACCTGTGGCCCACCGATGATCATTTATCCCTACATCTCTCCTAAAATCGATTTCCCATCGCCCCAACAACCGATTTCACACAATCGGTAATATATACTATATATGAGGCTCGGTTTTGATGTTTGATAATTAATTTTCCTTTTATTTGATGTTTAACATATTATATGTGTGTATGTGCATGCATTATAAAATTTTTGGAGCACATTTTTGAGAATATGAACTGTAATCCAAGATTTATTTCCCACTGTGAGTGTGCTACATGCTTAGTTTAGTATTTTGTTTTTGCATGAAAAAATTTATTATTGTTAATTTATTATGTTCTAATTGTGCTGTGAAATTGTTTTGATGTTAATTATGGCAAGATGAGTAAACTAAAATCTAGATTAGAGTCTTAGACTCGTGATATTGCCATGTTGCAAACAAGCTACTGTGCAATTGTGTTATGCAATATTCTGTTTTGTTTTCTTCTTTGTCTTTTTAGTTTTTTGTGTTTTGTAATTATTTATGTAATTAACATGTTAGATGGATTCTACAATTGATGTTAATTCAAACGAGCTGACCATTAAATTGGGAGATGATTTGAGAGATACCCAAACATCAGGACTGCTGAGTGCCCCTACCAGTAGTACTTGTCTACTTCCTAAGGAACAAAAGAGTATGGATCTATCAGTTGTTCGGGACCATTTTATGAAGGTGAAGGGTTGTCCTGTAGATAAGCATAAGGTTAAGTGTAATTATTGGGGCTAGATGTACGCTTGCCACTAAAAGAGGATCAAATCTTCAACCTTGCGAAACGATTTGCCTTCATGTCCCATAAATCCTCATAAACATGGGCTTTTGGATAGGTACTAAAAAAAAAAATTGACAGGTGAGGCAACACCCAAGGAGGGGGTTGGAGAAAGTGATAGTAATACGATGAGGAATCTTGTAACTCACAAGTATAGTAAAGAGGTTGTGAGGTTGTCTATTAGCAATATGGTAATTACAGATGAGTTGCCATTTCAAATTGTTGAATGAGTCTTAGAAGTCACATATCTTGGCTCTCAAAGAGCTTGAATCAATCTCTAATAGAAATTAGTTGAATATGTGTTATGTTGTAAAAGAAGTTCTTGGCAACTAATGAAAGAAACAAATCCCCTTTTATCAATTGCAAATTAAAATATAATTAAAGGGCTTGAGGTTCTGGTAGTAGAATTCCTATATGAACATTACAATACAAAATGCATGCCCATAAAAACCTTTGTTTATTATAAATCATGTTAGTTAGCAGCAAAATAAGAAGAAAAGGAATTGCCAAACTGAGATTTTATTCATAGGCCAATAATTGAGCAAATTTGGATACAAGTGATTGTAAATATAAGCCGCTTTGCATCAGAACTATAGAGTATAGGAAGTGAAAACCAACACAACCTCATTGGTTATTGTGCATATAGAGACTTCATACATTGTATTGGTATGCAAAGCAACTAAGTATATTTCTCGCATTGTACTATTATGTGTAAAGCTCAGATTTGGATAACCTTGGAGTCGGAATTGCAACTGTTGGATTCTTCTTCTTGGTAATAATACCATAAGTGTCTGAAACATCAATCCCTGAACCCTGTGGCAATTTCCATTCAAAGGAGTGCAAAAATGAAGCCAGGATGTATTTGAGTGTCCTGTCCCCTAGTGTAAGACCCGCGCATATTCTTCTCCCTGACCCAAATGGAAAATACTTAAAATTGTTGCCCGAATAATCTACTCTACCATAACCATCATTTAGAAACCTCTCGGGTTTGAATTCCAATGGATTGTCCCAATACTTTTGGTCCCTTTGTATAGCCCAAACATTCAAGAAAATACTCGAACCTTTGGGTACATGGTACCCTCCAATGATGCTAGATTCGCTTGGAGTACGAGGTATTAGGAAAGGAATAGGTGGGTGCAGACGAAACGTCTCTTTAATTACAGCATCTAAATACTGTAATTTGGGCAAATGGGATTCTTCGACTAAGTTATCCATCCCCACGATTTCTGTTAATTCTTCATGGACTTTTCTCATTGTCTCTGAATGTTTCAGCAGCCTTGCCATCACCCATTCCGACATGGTTGTTGTGGTGTCAGATGCACCCACCACTATGTCCTATTTAAACATGAGTATGGTGATTAGCTGAATTGAAATTTGAAAAACAAAAATAAAAACAAAATAAAATTTGATTGATGTCTAGGAATTAGCTAAAGATATAAATGGCCAACTTCAATTCGGCTCTAAAGTATTGAGACACAAAAGTAGAAAGTGGACAAATACATACCAAAAGCATGGCCTTGAGTTGGGTCATGCTAATTGAATATGCACCATTGTTTTGCTCCCTTATTTCCAAGAGAACTTGCAAAAAGTCCTTTTGTCCAGTATTTGTCTTTCCCTCTTCTTTGGCCTTGGCCAAACTCTTCATCTGTTTGTCAATGACATAATCAAGTACTCGATCAATATTTTGGAAAATCCCCTTTGTGTCCCTTTCTATCCCTTGTAAATCAAACCTTGCTAAAGCGGGGAAAAGGTCCGAAACATTTGGTTTTCCGAATAGCAACATTAAATTCGAAAACATATTCTTAAACTCAGCTCCAAACTTAGCCCCTTCGTCTCCACATAGTGTGCTGCCCCACAACATGTTCATGATGGTATTCATCACCGTCACAAACGCCAGTTCTCCTAAATCTATTGGGGTACCTATTTTTTCATACACATTTTTAATGGTGTTCCTTACCTCTTCTCTTCGTAAAGTGAAGGTAGTATCAAGATTTGATGCACTAAGCATCTCTCTCACAAACATCTTTCGCAACATCTTCCAGTCTGGACCATTTGGGGAAAAAACAATATCAGTTCCCCCATATGAGACTACAAGTATAGCTCTGTTCACATCATGGTTGGAAAATAATGCGTCTTGGTCACGAACAACTTCTTTAACTAGCGAGGGGGAGCTAATCACTATGCACAACTTATTTGCAAGCCAAACCTTGTAGATGGGGCCATAGATCCCACACAATTGCTCAAATTTTATATGAAGTTCTGTACCTATAAATGGAAGGTATCCAACTATCGGCAAGCCACGAGGACCTGGTGGCAATGGAGGTATTGAGGCCTTTCTTTGTTTCTTGATCGCCCATAGCAACCATAATACCGCAAAAATACCGATCGAAACAGTCAAAGTTGAACTAGAAAATCTCTGGTCGCCAGCATAAGACCTCCACCATCCCATCGTAGAAGCTGCATTCAAATGTAGGGCGATGTGAAAAAAAAAAGGTCAAAACAAGGAATATGTATTTTATGTGAGTTGTATTGAAGCATCGCCCGAAAGGCAAGGAGGAAGATAGAATGAGACTTATCAGTGTTAAGCATAGATATTTCGTTTTTGAAAAGTCTTAGATTTATAAAGAGATTTTATAAAAATATTGTGATTAGATTATGTACGTTAGGTTTATTTTATAAAAATAATATTTTACAATTTGATTTATCACAATAGTTGACAAGATCTTTTAATTTTGTGATTGAAATATTTCTCTTTCTAAAATGTATGCTTTACTGTTTATTAGTAGGGCTAGAATCACGTGTACATGGCACTTGCAGTTTGAGTCATATGGGCATAAATTTCTCTCTCAATTTAATCTTTCTTAATTTACTTAACTTTCTTTCAAATTTTCGTAACCTAGAGTACCTCTACAATGTAATCCTTTTTAATCAACTTTGAAATATTTTGCATGCTCAGAAGAGCTGGACTAGGAGTTATAATAAGGGTGTCTTGGGTTGAGTTCATGTTTGCTCAAATCTTCTTCTTTCTTTCTTTTTTTTTTCTTTTGTGCTATATATAATGATTCTGACGATCTTAATATCAAATTGGTGGTGTATATATGTGCTGTAACCATGCACTTATATAATTCGTTTAATAAAATGATCATGCACCTAAAAAAGAAATGATTATATGTGTTGAATAAACACAAAAAAACTATATCAATCCATTTTGATTTAATTAATTTAAACGGATTAAATTGAAATAATTTATATCTTATAAACATTTTAACTTGTATCAAAGTATATGTATTCAAAATTAGATTAGTAACAAAATCAATTTGCAAATTGATACCCGTAGCCATAATTAATACACATTTCCAACTTCTCAACACTTATCTAGATATCCAAGATCAAAAGTACTTTTGATCCCATAAAATTCATCTAAATAAACAAATACATAAAAAATCATATTCCATGAATCCATTCCAACATTTATTATTGACACTAAATCACTGAAAGTAAATAAAAAATAAAAAAAATACTAAGGTGGTCTTAGAGCTATATTTTATAATTTAAGGAATATTGTTTAATTAGACAGATTTTGCAGGTTAAGAAAGTTAACACGAAATTGATATATTGTGAATTGTGTCTCACAGAGTTAGCCCAATATAACAAAATATTGTTACAATAAGCATTACGGCTCCGTTTGGATATTAACAGTATTTCGTATAATCTATGTATAGTAGTCAGAATAATAGTGAATAGTTTGTGAATAATAATAGTACTGAAGTAGTATGAGAATACATAAAAACACCCTAAGTCTTTACTCTCGTGTCGGTTTACAAACCATAGCTACAAAGATTTCAACCTTATAGCTACAAAAATTACTCAGTGTGAAATGGATATTTTGGGGCCATAGAAACTGTGAAAGAGCAGTATATAATAGATTATAGAGCCATGATAGGATGTTTTTGGCCGGATTTATATATCATAGGTAAATTTTTTACTGTCCACTGTACTATTCACATATTTTTATCGTTAGTGATTGTGAAAAGATCATATTGAATGCCACGATAATTAATGGAGTATTATAAGCAAGGATACAAAATGTAAACAGTACAATAACATAAGAAAACATGCAAAAAGATATGAAAAATGATATTTGTAATTGTGAAGTGCGCAAGTACCGTACAATCGTTTTGAAAAAAAAGAGTAAACTGGAAACCCACATAAAAAAATTAATTTATTAATATTAGACCCCACTCTTTTTCAAAACGATTGCACGATACTTACGCACTCTACAATTGTATGTTACATTAATATTCAAAACATATATATATATATATAATGAGATTTGAGGAAATAGTTTTAGAATTAATAAATGAAGAGACTTACAAGTTGGAACTTTGGATGAAAGTCACGTACTGCTTCTCTGAGAACAAGAGTTTTACAATTAAATATAGAGATCAAGTTTTTAGTATTCTGCTGTACGCATGTTTGAGCACGCCTTCTTATATAGAGCTTGAAGTCTTGATCAATTATCTGCTTCTCATCTACTTCCTCCTGAACTAATCAGGCGATGGTAATTGGCAAGTTAAAATACCTCCAAAGTCAAATGATTTTTGAGTCAAAGATGCTTTCATTCACAAACATATATACATGCATCTTAACACAGCTTCAACATTTAAAAAAAAAAAAAACGTATTCAAAATAATTTTTTTTAAATAAATAAAACATAATAAAATACATGAAAACCCACCCGTGCATGGAGGCACCCATCACATGCAATTATATATATTTTTTATTTATTAAGATTTTATCCATGCATGATTATCAAATTTGCATTATTACAAGAAACTGGGCCTTTTAATTTTATTTATTTTTATAAATATTCCTATAAATATCAAAATGTTAGGTGAACGTCAAGCTTTCAATGGACGTGAGAGTTTTGAGTTGTTGCATAAATTCTCTGTTAGTGGTTTGAACGCTCGTCATGTGTTTTTTCAATGTGCTGATGTGCTGAGGCGAGGCTGCACGCTTTTCTCATTTGTTTTCAGAAAACATCTCATCTCATCTTATTTTATCTTAATTTTATCATTACATTTTTTTCAAATTTTAATATAAAATAAAAATAAACAATTCAACCTTTTCAAATCAATCTCATTTTATCCTATCTAATTATTACAATTTTTTTAAATTTCAATACAAAATAAAAGAAATAATTCAATTTTTTCCAATCTCAAAATAAAAATAATATTAAAAAATATATTTTAATAATATTTTATTTAACTTTTTAATTTTAATCTCAACTCATCTCATCTCAAAAAATAAACATGATTTAATGTCCTGATGCTTTTAGCAAAGCACCTCTGCCACACATAATTTCACCTAATAATGATTTATAAGCTTGCGTGAAGCCGCCGATTGAAATGACAGTGCATAAATTCAATCCACGTACGTAAATGGAAAAACTTGGTAGCATGTGCGAAGCCGATTGAAATATTGTGGTGCTTATTTTTGTAGGCTGGAATATAATTGTTGGACTGGAGTTTTTACCAAGGCCGCCTTTGACGAAGTGCCAAAATTACGTACAAAAATGTGAACAAACCAAGCATTTGAAACTCCTAATTAGAGATATCTTGTCTCTTTTATAACCTCGAGTATACAAAGTATCGAGAAGACAAGTCAATACATGATCGTAATCTTGTTTAGGTCCCCATGCCTACACTAATTTGGACAGTGACGAATCCAGAAACTTATCTTCAAAGGGCGGATTAATTATTATTAAAAAGTAATGTTATACACCATACCACCATTCTATTTTCATCTCATTATGTTATATGTGGAATATTTATTGATATTAGATGATAAAGAATCATCTAATAAATGATCATTCAATAGTGATATGGTGTATAGAATTTTCCATTATTAAAATGATAAAAAATTTGTTTATATATTCTCATAATAGATTGTGACATATATAATACAAAAATATTATAAGCATAACTTCAAGTACAAAAGATATTATCAACATATCTATCAATTAGAGACATATGACATACATTTATATATATATATAGTATAAGTTTTCCTTCTTTAACAAAAGAATTAAAATATTTATCATTAACTACATGGAGCTAGAATGTTATAAAGAACAAGAAAAAAAAAAAGATAAGTCATGCATAAAATAGATAAAATCTAAAAAAAATAAGAAAAGTTTGAAGGAGACTCAAAGAAAAATAGAAAATGATTACATACCACACTAAAATGCATGTGGTGCCTGTTACGCCGCCACCATGTCCTAGTTGCAGACGAAGACACAGTGGAGAATGTCGTTTCACCACCAGAGCATGTTTTAGATGTGGCCAAACTGGCCATATGATTCGAGATTGTCCACGTAATACGACAAGAGGAGCATCGACACCAGGAAGCAAAGGAAAGACCCCTGTAAGGGCTAAAGACTATGCAATCACTCGAGGAGAAGTGGATTTGGAAGCTGAGGAAGCTACAAATGCTGAAGTAATCACTGGTAACATTCTAACCCTACTGTAGTTGGTAGTTTGTGTTTGCTAAGAATTCCTAAGTAACCTTAGTTACCCTTGTAGGTAAGGTTAAGTTGATGCAACAGATGGTTTGTGCTCTGTTTGATTCTGGAGCATCACATTCCTTTGTGTCATATGATTGCGTGAGAAGATGTAAGTTGAGTACGGAATCCTTGTCCTAGAAAGTTTTAGTAGCTATTCCAGATGGAAAGGTAGTTGGATGTACTTGAATAGTTAGGAATTTTTCGTTGGAAGTCACAGGACTAACCTTAATCGCGGATTTGATCCTTTTCCATTCAATGAAATTCGACTTGATCTTAGGAATGGATTGACTGTCTGGGCACTATGTCAAGATAGATTGCCGAAGAAGGAAGGTGGTCTTCAAATTACACTTAAAGGACAGAATTTGTTACATGGGGGACGTAGTGAAGTCAATTTCGTCAACCTTAACAGTAGGACGAGTGAAGAAAACCTTGAAGGAAGGAGCTTATGCATATCTTGTGGTTATGACTACTGAAACAGAGAAACCTAAAGGAGTCAAAGGGATTCCTGTGATAGAAGAGTTTCTTGAAGTTTTTGCCGATGATCTACCTAGATTACCCCCAAACCGAGAAACAGAGTTTGTAATTAAGTTAGAGCCAGCTGCGACCCCAGTATACAAGGCATCTTATTGAATGACCTCGGCTAAGTTGAAGGAGCTAAAGGTTCAGATCGAGGAACTCCTCGAAAAGGGATTTATTTGCCCAAGTTTGTCCCCATGGGGTGCACCAGTCCTATTTGTGAAAAAGAAGGATAGAGCAATGAGGATATGCGTTGACTATTGGGATTTGAATAAAGTAACCATTAAGAATAAGTACCCTTTCCCTCGGATCGACGACTTGTTGGATCAGTTGCATGGAGCGTCGGTATGTTCTAAGATAGACCTATGATCAAGATAACATCAATTGAAGATTAATGATCAAGATGTACCTAAACTTTTCGGACTCGTTATGGACACGTTGAATTTTTAGTAATGCCTTTCGGACTAACAAATGCCCTAGCAGCATTCATGAATTTGATGTACCGGATATTTAGGCTGTATTTGGACAGCTTTGTAGTGGTGTTCATTAATGACATTTTGATTTACTCCCATAGTGATGAAGAACATGAGGAGCACTTAAGGATAGTGTTGAGGACTTTACAAGAACATCAGTTGTATGCTAAGCTCAGCAAGTGTGAGTTGTAGCTCAAAGAGGTGAAATTTTTGGGACATGTCGTTTCCAATGAAGGTGTGGCTGTAGACCCTGCTAAGATAGAAGCAGTAATGGAATGGAAGAAACTGACCAATGCCCACGAGATACGTAGTTTTTTGGATTTGGTAGGATATTACTGAAGATTCGTCGAAGGATTTTCTAAATTGTCTGGTCCCTTAACGACATCCACAAAGAAGAATGCCAAGTACGCTTGGAGTGAGGAATGTGAAAGGTGCTTACATAAACTCGAAAGGAGATTAACCACGGCACCTGTGTTGGCCTTACCTGAGCCTCATAAGTTGTATGTGGTTTATAGTGACGCCTCTAAGATGGGTTTAGGGTGCGTATTAATGCAAGAAGAGCAAGTCGTCGCTTATGCCTCATGACAACTTAAGGATCACGAGCGGAATTACCCTACTCATGATTTGGAACTTGCCGTAGTAGTCTTTGGGCTAAAAATTTGGAGACATTATCTTTATGGAGAAAAGTGTGAGGTGTACACCGATCATAAAAGTCTCAAGTATCTATTTAGTCAGAATAACCTAAACATGAGGCAGAGAAGATGGGTTGAGATAATCAACGATTACCAGTGTGAGATTAAGTATCACCCTGGAAAAGCCAATGTGGTAGCAGATGCCCTTAGTCGTAAAACTCAGGCCGATGTGGAATCGTTTTTTACAAGAATGCGGGATTTGCTTATAGGAAAGCCGCCAAGAGTTATCAGGTTAACGATGGTGCAGTAGATGGTACCATTAACTGATAGGGAAATTATTGAAGGACAGTGTAAGGACGATAAATTGGAGAAACTTCGACAGAAAATTTTGAAATCCAAAGGGCCATAGTACTTCTCGATTAGTAAAGATGGGATTTTGTATTACAATGAGAGGAAAGTGGTTCATAATGTTCCTGAGTTAAAGAAAAGGATTATGAAGGAAGCCCATTACACACCATATACTGCTCATCCTAGTAGAACTAAGATGTACCGGGATTTGAAGGGACAATTTTGGTGGGATGGAGTAAAAAGAGATGTGGCAGAGTTTGTTGCAAAATGTTCGATTTGTCAGCTAGTAAACGCTGAGCACTAGAGGCCAGCTAGTGAGTTGCAACCGTTACCAATCCTAGAATGGAGGTGGGAAGATGAGTCTATAGATTTCGTGAAAGGTTTGCCAAGGATATCGTAAGGAAAGAATTTGATTTGTGTCATAGTCGACCAATTGACCAAAACTGTACCTTTTATACCTATTGCTAATACATACTCGTTGGACAAGCTTTCTCGAGTTTATGTTAAGGAGATAATTAGGCTTCATGGAGTGCCTAAGTCTATAGTATCTAACAGGGACACGTGGTTCACTTCGCGTTTCTGGAAAAGTTTACAAAAGATGTTGGGCACGAATATAAGGTTTAGTAATGCCTATCACCCACAGACAGATGGGCAGATAGAGCATACTATGTAGACATTGGAGGATATGTTACGTCCTTGAGTAATGGAATTAAGTGGAGTTTGGGAAAGCCATTTTTCATTGATAGAATTTGCTTACAATAATAGCTTTCAGGCTACAATACAGATAGCACCTTACAAAGTATTGTATGGAAGGAACTGCTGATCCACTCTGTATTGGGATGAAGTTGGTGAAAGACGGTTGTTAGGATCAGAATACTTGCAGGACGTACAAAAACAGGTGGAACTAATCCGGGAAAGGATGAAAGCAGCCCAAAGTCGTCAAAAGAGTTATGCCGAGAAATGACGAAGGAATTTAGAATTTAGTGTGGGAGATTGGATGTATGTCAAGGTTTTGCCCATGAAGGGAGTCATACGGTTTGGGAAGAGAGGAAATTTGAGTCCCAAGTATGTAGGACTGTTAGAAGTTATGAAAAGAGTCGATGTAGTGGCATATCGATTGGATCTGCCAGCCGAGATGCAAGGAGTGCACAATGTCCTTCATGTATCGTCATTAAAGAAGAGTTTTAGGGAAAGACAGCATGTGGTAATGGCAGCCGGTAGTATACAACTTCAGTCCAATCTATCCTATGAAGAATGGCCTGTACAGATTGTGGATAGCAAAGAACAAGAGCTAAGGAATCGAACAGTATCTTTAGTAAAAGTACTTTGGAAACAACCTAGCTTTTCAAGAAGCAACGTGGGAAAGAGAAGATTTGATGAGGGCTAAATATCCTCATTTGTTTGTAACTTAGAACTTGTGTACGCATGAATCTCATGTATGAATAATTGTTGATGGCACTTTGATTTCTTGTGTGTGGATATCTCTGTGTTACCTGTGAATTTTGGTGATGATATGTGCACCTACAATACCCATGAACAGGGCATGGCTCGTAATTGGAATACCCCTCGTATGTCTGTATCCTCATAGCGCAGATTAGAGCGAGGCTCAAACGCAGTCGTAAGAACTGACAAGTTAGGAGGTATCGAATGATGAGTGCTCACTAGTAGCAGATGGAAAGGTTCAAGCATCATCAAACTCATGTGTTGGGTGCAGGTTTTTGGGGCAATATCTTTCTAAGGAAAGCCTTACCCCATGAGGAGTGTCAACCCCCACACGATCCTTTGGTATGGAGAGATACAAATAGGTTACATCTACTTGGACTTCACCCTGAGGTAGAATCCAGTCGTGCTGTGGAAGCTCGCCAATTCTATAGGAGATACGAAGACCTAATTCCATACACGTTCGCATGTCAACAGATCTACGTTCAAACAATGTGGAAAGTAAAAAAATTGGCGGGACATTTAGCGAGATCCCAAAATTTTACGAAACGTTTGAACGTTACGGCAATTTGAATGTTTGAACGTTCTCTATTTATCATCTGCCCAGACCAAGCAGCATAAGTCTCAAGAAGTTTTGAAATACCTTTTAAAGACTTCCTTTCCCCATTAGAAAAAATTAGTAAATCATCCGCACATAGCAAATGCGAAAGTAGAGGAGCACCACGGGGATGAACATAACTTCCTATCTTATTTTCAACAAAGCCTTTATGTAGCAAACGAAATAAAATCTCTTACATTAAAATGAAAAAATAAGGCGACAACGGGTCCCCTTGACGTAGACCTCTCAAAGGTTGAAAAACCCTTTATAGGTCCCATTCATCATTATGGAGAACCAAGGCGACTTAATACACAGCCCCACTAGATTGCAAAAATTATCAGAAAACCCGAAAGGCTTAAGAACATAGATTAAAAAATTCCAATCGACTCGGTCATAGGCTTTGGCCATATCTATTTTCATCATGGCATTTCCACCACAATGCTTCTTATTGATCGACTGAATCATTTCCTAAGCCAAAGAAATATTTTCAAAAATGCTACGACCTAGGATAAATGCTCCCTGTTCTGGAGAAATTATTCTTGAAAGGAACGGCGTCAACTGCGCCACCAAGATTTTAGAAAAAATCTTGTAAGCCATAGAACACAAACTAATTGGCCGGAACTTGTCAAAACTCTTTAGATGCTGTACTTTCGGAATCAAAACTATGAAGGAGGATGAGTAAAATCTCGGCAAAGAAACTCCTAAGAAAAAATTTTCCGTTGCCTCCACCAAATCCTCCTTTACAATATCCCAGCAATGCATAAAAAAGCTGACTCAAATCCATCAGGCCCAGGACTACTGTTCTTCAGCATAGACCACAGTGCCTCCCTCACTTCCCTTTCTGATGGTGGTCCACAAAATCCCTCATTTTCTTGAGCCTAAATAACTGGCCTTACTAACGAAGATAAATTAGCTTGTTGAGGTGCTCCCGCCCCACTCAGGAAATTTTTCCAGTGACTAACAACCCCACAATGTACCTCCTCTGACAACCCAAGAAAGAAGCTATTATTGACTTTCTTCTTCTCATATTGGCCACTACATGAAAAAACCTTGAATTCTGATCCCCACCTCCAACCATTTTTTCTTGGCAATTTGGGCTAAACGGATCTCCTCATTTCGCTCCCAATAATTAAGCTCAGCCATCAAAACTAGTAGTTCCATCTCTAACTCTTCCTGGAAACCCGATTGTAATTGAAAATCAACTTGCTCAATCCCTCCTCAAGCTCTTTAATAGAATAAGAAACATGCCCAAAAACCCTCTTATTCCAATTCTTCAAAAAAAAAAATAACTTCTTTAACTTGGCCGCAAGTTTCAAAAGACCTTTCTCCCTTATAGGTTCTTTCCATATCAACTCCACTTCCTTCAAGAAGGAAAAATGTTGCAACCACATGTTCTGGAATCGAAAAGGCATAGGTCCACATCTATCAACACCACTCGACCCTTTAATAAGTAAAGGTGCACGATTAGACGACTTCCTGGGTAAGCATTCCAAAAATGCTGATGAAAAAGTTTCCAGGAACACCGAATTCATTACCACTCTATCTAATCGAGCCCAGCTACGAGCACATCCTTGTTGCCCATTACACCAAGTCATCAATCTGCCCTTCATTGGCAAGTTCATTAAGCCACAAGAATCAAGACACTCGTTAAACTCATTCATTGAAATGGCTGGCTTAGGCATCCCCCCTATCCTTTCCCTGTCATTACGAATAATATTAAAATCACCAGCCACCAACCATGGAATGTTAACATTTGTTGTGCTCTTCAAAGAGTTCCACAACTCACGCCTTTCCACATACCTACACTTGGCATAAACCAAAGACAGCAACACTCCCTTACTCCCCTCTGTAACTAAAACCGTAATTAACTGCTCAGTCATATCCACCATATCTAGCATTAATTCCTCTTGCCAAAGTAGCCACAATTTGCCATCCATTGATGCATTAGAACAGAAATTTTTAAAGCCCAAAAACACTGCGAAATTAGCCAATTTATCTTCCCCTGCAAACGGCTCCGCAATTGCAATAATCGACCACTTATATTTAGAAACCAAGCTCTTTAATCGACGCTTAGATGTGTCAATACCGCGCACATTCCATATCATTAAATTCTCAATCATAAATTCATTTTTGCTGGGTGGGATAAAACCAGCTGAGAATGGAAAATTACCTGACCACTGCTTTTCTTTAGTTTAGGAGCCGAAACCATTTTTCATTTTCTGAAGCATAACCCTTCTCTCGCACAACTTGATTTAAAGAGCATTCCACATCCTGGTCTGATTGATGCTCCTTTTCCACGATATACTCCATCCCCACCCCCTCTAAGGCCAAAACCTCATCAATTTCCTTAGTTGACCCACCATCCTCCCAAGCCATTCTGTTCTCATCATCTCTAATAAAAAAATCCACAACAGGAGAATGCATCAGCACAATATTTGGACTATTTTCCACAATGGGTCCCTGCTCAACCATCACATTTCGACTATCTTCAGCATCCCAATCAACAACACCCACCTACTGACCCCCTGCTTCTCGCCCACCTGTGACAATGGGTCTTCCTCCTCGATACAGACTATACCCTTCAACCTTGATATATTCTCCTACTCCCGAACAATTTCTTTGCCCTTCTCAGTTTGACATGGTATACTAGGCTGGTCTTCCTACAACTCCTCCACCACAGTTGGCTTCGACAGATGCACCATAGGTTCCTTCTGCTTCTCATGCACATGGCCCTCATTTCTATCCGAGACCCCTCTCTCCTCCCTGTTCTTGATGACTCGTTGCTATCCCACCCTACAAACCACTGATGTATGCCCCTGCCTCTTGCATTTATCACAATAAAATCCCAATTTCTCATACTTCACTGGATGCCAGATCTTCTTATTAGCCACAACGATCGGAAAACCTTGACCAACTCAGCTGACAAGTCCATTTCCACATAGATACGTGCACCGATTGCTCGAGATCGAGCCAACCTTGCGTGATCCATTCCCAGGTACCTTCCAGATCAACTAGCCAAACTCTAGAGACAATCCTGGAAGGAAGACCCATTGTGCGGCCGAAGCCGGTTCCACCTTTAGATCAATTTCTCTAGTCCAACAAAAAATTCGAAAACTGCAACCATCTATTGTTCGACCTTCCCTTGCCCAACCATAATAATTATGTATATAATTATACATAATATATATTATAATTATATATATAGTCATATATATTATGTATAATTAATATATATATATAATATAGTGTATTATATAGTATAGTCCTACTAAACCAATTACATAATTAAATCTAAAAGACATCAGAAATCCTTCTTTTAACGGAGTACCCTAGGGTACTCAACACCCTCACCTCAGCTTAGCCAAACTCACAATTCCTAATCCTGGTCCTCAGTTGGACTCTCCACATCATTTGAAAATATTATGAAGATAAGGGGGATGAGTTATCAACAACTCAGTAAGCAAAAGACATATACTAGCGTGCAAACATGGGCATTTACAAAGTACATTATGTAGAACAAAATAATTTTCAGAGTTATCATGCAGAACAAAACATATTTTCAAACGTAACATATCGATGGTTTTAAGTCACATAAATCCCAGAGTATTTTGGCATAACATAACCTGAGCATCATCATCACATCAAAACAAAGCACCTCACAGAGCAGAGACCATGTTTCACCCCCGTGGTAGGGTTGTGCTAACCCTGGTGGCCAAACCAGGCAGAGACAGGTGAAATATTTCTCTTATTACTCTCGGAGCCCCGAGTATGCACACATGAAAGACCACATAAAAATCACATTATTTCCAAAGTGGGTGCACTCAGAGATAAAGAAGTTGGTACCAACCCAAACAGAGCAGAGCAGAGTAGAGACAGAGTCAGATACAAAATTCAGTACACCATGCCAAAGGTTTTCAGATGCCATATCGAAACAAAACAGAGTACCAAAACATAACTAGATCATTCTCACATACTGAAAAACAAAATTCGGAGCATCTTTCTAAATCAATGTACAATTTTTCAGATTCTCAATATCGCTCTTTTTCAAATTTCAAAGACAGCATGACAAAATTTAGCTCATGTTTACACAATGCATGTCAGAAACATTTTCTCATTTTCATACAGATTTCATGAGTAATGCAAATAAATGACCGATGTTGTTTATCCCAAGTTCTCATTTCATAACAAAACATGCAAAATTTTTAGAAAGTCAACCTCAGTCTGAACAATTGGTGTAAAGCCTAGCATAGGAACCCCGCTTACCTGGACTTTTTAACTATTCTGAATTTTTCTACAATCGTGCTGAATGAATGTCAATCGTCACCTATACAGAACACTAAGCGTTACTTAACTTCTAAAAGGACTTGCTAAAACTCTCCATTTACCTAAATTCATAGTACGGAAAATAGCTTTGATAATTATTAAGATATTGCAAATCTAATATATACTATTATTATTATATATATTCCTAACTTATCATAATAGAATTTTATCAAATATGGTTAAACAACTTAGATTCATATTGAAAATTAACTTAATCATATTTTAAAACTCATATATTTATAAACAATTATTGAAATCATAATCTAATACCACTAACATATAACTTAGGAGGAAATCGTAAATTTCTTTAAACAAAAGTAGTTCATACAATATATTTAATAATATTTATATTAAAAATCATTGCAAACTACTAATCATATCTAATTTAAAACAATACAAGGTTTATTTCATACAAGAGGCTTAAAGTGCTTAAAAAAATAAGAGATTAAAATACTTACAGTTTACTACCAAAACCAAATTGTAAAAATATTTAGTAATTTAACCTGAATCCATAACTATAAATTCTTATACTTCAAACAAAGCCCACTTAACTCAAGTTTAATATAAAAATCAGTCCAATATAAAATCATCTAAATGTAAAGGGCGTTTTGGAAAAATATAAACATCAACATGCATCCTCGTTGGGTACGGCAAGAAACAAGAAAAATGTGGGACAAAATAAAAGGAACGCCTGAGCAACACAGAGGCATACTCACCGAGGGAGGATGAGAGGCGTGATGGGACAGTGAGCTAGGTAGGGATCGACGGTGGTGAGCACGGCGGCATGGCACTGGACTAGAGAAAGTGGTGAGAGAGAGAGAGCAAAAGAGAGAGAGTCCAAGAGTAAGAGTCATGAGAGGAAGACATGGTGAAAGCGATAGAGGCTTACCGTGAGGGGTGGAGGTCGTGCACGGTGGTGCAACCATGGACGGAGGAGCTGAGCACGGCATCGGTGCTGGTCAAAAGATCAAACTGTGTCCCGAGCCCTCATCTATCTACTGCGAAAGGTCATGTGAGGGGACTCTTGGACCAACGGCTGGTGGTTCGAGATAGGGCTCATGGTGACTGGGTGGTTGGGTTGAATCGATAGTGGGTGCCGTTCGGTGCCCTTTGTGGCTGGCAGCGTCGTGTGGTATGAAACCGTTAAGCATCGAATTTGAGCTCTGTTCTAAGTATTAAAACAGAGTGTTTTGGTTTGATTTATAAAGGATGGAGCAGGCTTGCGGTTTTGCTGTGAGGGATAGAGGATGGCTTACTCATCCGTGGGTTGGCAACGGTGACAGTGGTCATTGGTGGAGGTGCTACGGCTTAGGGTGTGTAACAGTTTCGAGTGGCCCGCTGAACGTGCATGGTGGTTGGCAGTAGGAACAAGTCTTGAGTAGCTTCCGTTGTGCAGGAGCAGTGGCTTCGTTGTTGGGCGTGGTTGCTGGTGAACGAGTGTGGACAACCCACGGTGGCCGTGGAGTTGGCTTCTCGGTCGTGTGGGTGGAAAGAGTCTATGCTCTATTTTGGTGTAGGGGAAACAGAGGTTGAGTGCGATGTGGGGAAGGGAAAAAATAAAAATAAAAATCAGTGCAAAAGGGAAACGGAGGCATTGGGAAGTAGTTGTGGAGATTTGAAACAGAAGAAAAAAAAAACATGGGGGAAAGAAAAGGGAATAGGGGGATCGACGTGCATGGCAACGGTTAGAGTTTTTTTTTTCCAACGTGCATGGTGGTTGGCTGGAATAAACAACTCCGAGGGGGAGAAGGAGATCAACTTGCATGGGAGAATCATAAAAAGTTGGACCTACATCTTGAAGGTAAAAGAATTTAAAATAAATAAAATAAAATAACACTAAAAAAAATTGAATGCGAATTTGGTGCTGGCCCGGTGTTACATCCTCTCCTCCTAAGAAAAAATTTTGTCCTGGAAATTTGTAATTTGCTAGAATCCCAAACCAAATCTACACACTCAACCGTCACAACCATTGTACGCCTATTTTAATCCTTTATCATTCTTGTTGAACCTAAATAATTTAAACCATTTTTCAATTGTAACGCCCCATACTCGGATGGGTCGGAGAATTACTATCTGTCACTTATAAACATGTCTCCCAAGACATTTAAAATCTCCAAAGATTTCATAAACAATAATCAATCTCATATTTTCTAAATAAACACATTATAAATTTCACAAAATCATTACTGCAATAATAATAAACCCAGGGGTCCACAATCTCCCAGTAATCATAACATACTATACTGATAAAACCATAAGTCCTACTAAACCAATTACATAATTAAATCTAAAAGACATCAAATCTACAAGACATCAGAAATCCTTCTTTTAACGGTGGTACCCTAGGGTACTCAACACCCTCACCTCAGCTTAGTCAAGCTCACAATTCCTAATCCTGGTCCTCAGTTGGACTCTCCACATCATCTGAAAATATTATGAAGATAAGGGGGATGAGTTATCAACAACTCAATAAGTAGAAGACATATGCTAGTGTGCAAACATGAACATTTACAAAGTACAGTATGCATAGCAAAATATTTTCCAGAGTTATCATGCAGAAAAAAACATGTTTTCAAACGCAATAAAGCGATGGTTTTAAGTCACATAAACCCCAGAGTACTTTGGCATAACATAACTTGAGTATCATCATCACATCAAAACAAAACACCTCACAGAGCAGAGACCATGTTTCACCCCTGTGGTAGGGTTGTGCTAACCCCGATGGCCAAACTAGGCAGAGACAGAGGTGAAATCTGATGCCAAAGTACTGCTGTAGTGGATCAAAGTCACGTACTGCTTCTCTGAGAACAAGAGTTTTACAAATATAAAGATCAAGTTTTTAGTATTCTGCTATACATACTCAAGATTGAGCACGCCTTCTTACATAGTACTTGAAGTCTTGATCAATTATTTGCTTCTCAGTCTACTTCCTCCTGAACTAATCAGGTGATGGTAAATGGCAACTTAAAATCCCTCCAAAGTTAAATGATTTTTGAGTCAAAGATGCTTTCATTCACAAACATATATACATGCATCTTAAAACACAGCTTCAACATTTAAAAAAAAACGTATTCAAAATAATGTTTTTTTAAAAAAATAAATAAAACATAATAAAATACATGAAAAGCCACCCGTGCATGGAGGCAGCCACCATGAGGCCGCGGCTGTGTTTTCCGTTTTCTCTTTTTTTTTTTAAAAAAAATTTACTAATTATTAATTTCTTATATCATCCAAAACAGTAAACATTTACCACTTTTTTGAACTCTATAAAACCATTCTTAATAAAAGTGATTTTAATGTTCTTACCCATTAATACCCCTTCCTTTTCCAAATATTATTAGGAATTCGTTTTTTCATATAGAAGTTTACACTATTTTAGTTTCGATAATTTAGAGATTGAGGATGAAACCTAATTTCGAAAAGAGAAAAAAAATGTTAGACAATATCACATGTAATTTTATATATTTTTCGTTTATTAAGATTTGATCCATGCATGATTATCAAATTTGTATCAAGTCATGATCTTTTAATTTAATTTAATTTTATAAATATCCCTATAAATATCAAAATGTTAGGAGAGCGTCATGCTTTCAATGGACGTGAGAGTTTTTGTCTGTGCTGGGAGTTGTTGCATAAATTCTCTGTTTGTAGTTTGAATGTTCGTCATGTGTTTTTTCAATGTGCTGAGGCGAGACTGCATGCTTTAAGTCTCTATTCGTGGTTTGATGTCCTGATGTTTTTAGCTGTTGAAGTCGTGTTTTGAGGGCATGGGCAAATCTCCGTGGTCAGTGCCGCGATGCGAAGAATTTGGGACAATGTTTTGAATACTATACTGGATGTCGTACCGGTCGAGCCACTGGAACGAAATATTTCGGTACCGGTACCGTTTCGTGTATCGTTTCGGGATAACATTTCGGTATATGAATAAATTCTATATATAAATTATATTTCAAAATAATAGTCTATATATAAATAAATTATATATAAATACATAGATATATAAATTATAAATAGTCTAGTCTGAATTAGAGGTCAAAAAATAAACTTGTAGTTTGAAAATATGAAAAAAAAAAGGTCAAAATATCGGCCAGTACGGACCGGTACACAGGCCGGTACAGGCCGAAATATCGGCCGGTACGACCGGTACCGGCCGCTATTTCGGCAGATACAGAACATATGGTGTACATGTACCGGTCCAGTGGCCGGTCCGGAAAATACAGGTCGTACCGGCCGGTACGGTACGATATTCACAACACTGATTTTGGGTCCCTGGCAGTGTTTCGGTGCGGCTGTATGGTGGCGATTCGTACGTCCACGGTGGCGAATAAAAAATAAATGCAGGAAAAAGGTTGACACTAAAATTTACGTGGTTCGGCAATATGCCTACGTCCACGGGGGTTTTGAGAGGAAAGTCTCCACTATAATATATCTGTTTACAATCACTCATGGAACCTCATATGTCACTGTACAGAGAAAGTTGGAGTTCCCATCAATCTTCTATTCTCTATTCTTTTATCATCTCCTTCCTTTTCTCTCGATCCATTCTCTTTTTTATCTCTCATCCTAAATTTTTCTATATCTCTCTATCTATCTATATTTTTTTCCGTCATCTGTCCTCTCCCTTTTATACATTTTTCTGACCTTTCACTGTACATGCCAGCCTGTTATGAGATGGCTGGTCTCCCTTGCGTGCACACCTCTCCTTCTCCTTCTGTCCTCCTAACATATGCACCCCCCATATCTTCTTAGTCTCCTCTGACATTTGCAGCCCCTATTCTCCTTTCTTGTCCCCTCTTTTTATCCCTAGTGATGATTTAATGGGTTGGGCCTAATTTATGGGCCATGGGTTTTTCTCTCCCCACAGTACCCCGCTAATTTTTAGCACACTTGTGTGCTGGAAATTGTATAGTTTTTTCCTTATTGGAATTTCTGTCCTAGGCGGGCCTGTCGAAGATGAATTCCTGTCCTAGACCACGTAAAGCTCGAGCGCGGGGCTCGACTGGTCTAGTGACTCGTTTGAGATGGAGATTCTTTCTAATGAAGATTTGGTTCTGGAGATTCGGTTGATAGAGCTTTCGTTGATGGAGATTTGATTCTGCACCATAGCATGAAGCTCGGCAGAGTCCCAGTAAATCTCTTGGTGACACGCTCGGTGGAGTCCCGTGGGAGCACGGTGACCCGCTCAGCGAGGTCCCAGGATTACTGGTGACGTGCGTTGAGAATAGCCAGTGGGGCTGAGCGACGGCTCCGTCCCTGTGCTTATGACTTCATGGGCTGGCAGGGGCCAACGCGTTCGGTTCTACACCATAGCACGAAGCTCGGCAGAGTCCCAGTAAATCACTTGGTGACACGCTCGGTGGAGTCCCGTGGGAGGACTGCGACCAGCACGGCGAGGTCACAAGATTACTGGCGACATGCGTTGAGAATAGCCAGCGGGCCCGAGCGAGGGCTCGGTTCCCGTGCTTATGACTTCGTGAGCTGGCATGGGCCAACGCGTTCGGTTCTGGTAGGTCGGATGGTTCTTGACCTTTCGCTCCCGGTGGTTCGTTCTCATAATAGAAATAACTTTGTTAGTAGAAACTGAATTTCACAAAAATTTTGTAAGTAACGAACCTGAAGTTATAGTCAAGGAGAGTCTATGCTTGGATGTGCAGTAGAGCAGGAAATCTGAGCTGAGCATAAAAACCAAGGCGAGCATGAAGGCTGAAAAAAGCCGAACTAAGCAGAACAGAATTGCGCTGTGCTGAGTAAGGGTGCGCTGTCTGAACCCAACCAATGTCATTTGAGTGTCAAGCAAACTATATAATTTTCTCCAGTACACGACAGATGTAACCGTGTGATGGTTTCCGAGTAGGCGCTTCGTGTAATGATGTGTATGCTCCTGTGTTGTGATCTCTGAGCAATAGTTTTTCTAAGCTGAAGAATCCGTGCATATATTATCAAGCTAGGACAGTCCGTGCACGTAGTTGTCGAACTGAGTAGTTCGTGCAGGTAGTTTCCAAGCAACGATTTTCCAACATGAATTTCTGAGCTGAAGGATCGAGTAGGTAGTTTGCCGAATGGAGGATTTCCTCTTTTCTTTTCTCTTTTTTTTTTTTTTTTTTTTGAGTTTCAAAGCGAGTTTCCGAGCTTTATGTATTTTGAGTTGGTGCTCCATTTTCCAGTGGATTTCCGGGCGATAATCTGCACTGATGTTCCACGTTCAAGTGAATATCGTGCATGTCTTCATGGGTTTTTGAAGTGTCATCCCGTATTTAGTGGCTTTGAACTGAGGGACTTCGTGTAGGCAGCTGCCGAGTGAGCGGTGGTTTTGAGCGAGCTTGCAGTGGTCTTCCATGAAGGTAAGTTCCCTAACTCAAGTTTACCGAGCCAAGTTTCCGAGCGAGTTTGAGGAAAGTCCGCGTGCGTGTTATTTCCGTATAGTGCTTTCCGAGCGGAGGAACTGAGCGAGAATTACCGATTTTGAGGAACTCATGTTTGTAGTTACTGGGCTAAAGAAAGTCTGTGTGGGTGCTTCACATTCGGATGAGTTTCCGAGCGAGAGTCTGTGTTGGTTTTCCGAGCAAGAATCTGTGCATGCCGACTAAGCGAAACCGTGCATGCATTTTGAGTAAGTTGGTCTTCGTGCATGTGTTCCGAGCGTTTGACCTCCAAGTAGATGGTGCCGAGCTGGAGACCGAGCTGTGCATGCATATATGTTGAACGTGCATGCTCATATACTGTGCAGGTCAGAGAAGTGCATGCTCATTTTCCGAGCGAATTGAGGAACCGAGTTGGTTCCCGAGCTGTGCATGCATGTCCAACGTTCCCGGGCTGTGCAGTGCATGTTCGTTCAAAGTTCCCAGGCTGTGCATGCATGTTCGTTAAACATGCATGCTCAGCCACTGTGCAGGTCGGAGAAGTGCCCTAAGGCCGGCGAGTCGCCTGGTGTTCGCCTATAGTCCGGTGAGGAGGTGCCAGGACTGAGCTTCGAAGTTTTCCTCCACAAGCTTAGCCGTGTGGCTGGCTGTTTTTGACAGGGTCACTTTGCGGCAATGAGCGGTGGCCGGTGATGCTTCGACAGTGACAAACAGTGCCGGCAAGCCACATGGTGGACACTGGCCCCCTCTGCCGCCGCTTAGCTATTGGGCTACCACGTGATCTCCGTGTGCACGGCATGGTGCGCACGGGATAGGCTGTTCACGACCCCCCTTGGTGGGGGCCGTGGCTTTAGAGCCACAAACCGACTGCTGTCACGGTGGCGACCGCCGATGGGTGACTGGGCTCGTGGCTTGGCACCACGAGCTCTGGGCGCACTGGAGGCTAGGCCCCGTGCACGATGGCCTAGCATCGTGAGCACTGTGCTTGGTTCCCGGCGACGGGTGCTAGCTGGTCGGAGACAGAAACTTCCGGCAGCTTCTGTAGTGGCCGCCGGAAGGTCAGGTGGGCTCACGGCTAGCTGCCGTGAGCCTTATGGTCTTGCGGGGTGACACCCCGTGGCAGTCTGCCTTGCACGACGTGCACGGCCTTTGCATCCGGCGACCACTGCGACCGCGACAGAAAATGCCGGCGGTCGGCGTGGTGGCCAAGAGCTGTCGTCGGCAGCTCTTGGCCGCAGGTGGAGCGGCAAGGTGCCGCTCGGGTGCACATCCTATGCACCCGTCGAGACCCATGCATGGCACGTACAATGCCATGCATGGCACGTACAATCTGTACGTGACACTGTGCACTTATACAATGTCGTGCACGATAGGCACGGCCCAATGTTTTGGTGGGTAGTGCTCGGTTTTCCTCCTGGGCATGTAAAGATTTACTTGCTCTCTTAAAAATATAAAAATTCAAAAAAGTTGATAACACTTATTTGGAGGATGCTTTTTTCACTTATTCAGAATTTGTTCAGCATAGCAGAGAGATCATCATCCTTCCCCCAAAGCTCTGTTCGTCAACTCTTCCTTCCATCACTTCAGTTTGTTCTTCTTCACATCGTAAACTCTGAGAACTTGTCATTGCCGGCCTACAAAGGACACGCTAGTTATGGGACAACAGAGATCCCATAGACGGCGCCACTGTTGATGTTGTGTTTTGCTGGCATGGGCAAATCTCCGCGGTCAGTGCTGCAATGCGAAGAATTTGGGGTCCCTGGCGGTGTTTCAGTGCGGCTGTACGGTGGTGATTCGTACGTCCATGGTGGCGAGTAAAAAATAAATGCAGGAAAAAGGTTGACACTAAGATTTACATGGTTCGGCAATATGCCTACGTCCACGGGGGTTTTGGGAGGGAAGTCTCCACTATAATATATCTGTTTACAATCACTCATGGAACCTCATATCTCACTGTACAGAGAAAGTTGGAGTTCCCTTCAATCTTCTATTCTCTATTCTTTTATCATCTCCTTCCTTTTCTCTCAATCCATTCTCTTTTTTATCTCTCATCCTAAATTTTTCTATATCTCTCTATCTATCTATATTTTTGTCCGTCATCTGTCCTCTCCCCTTTATACATTTTTCTGACCTTTCACTGTACATGCCAGCCTGTTATGAGGTGGCTGGTCTCCCTTGCGTGCACACATCTCCTTCTCCTTCTGTACTCCTGACATATGCACCCCCCCATATCTTCTTGGTCTCCTCTGACATTTGCAACCCCTATTCTCCTTTCTTGTCCCTTCTTTTTATCCCTAGTGATGATTTAGTGGACTGGGCCTAATTTATGAGCCATGGGTTTTTCTCCCCCCCACATTAGCAAAGCACCTCTGCCACACATAATTTCACCTAATAATCATTTATAAGCTTGCGTGAAGCCGCCGATTGAAATGACAGTGCATAAATTCAATCCACGTGAATGGAAAAACTTGTTAGCATGTGCGAAGCCGATTGAAATATTGTGGTGCTTATTTTTGTAGGCTGGAATAATTGTTGGACTGGAGTTTTTACCAAGGCCGCCGTTGACGAAGTGCCAAAATTAGTACAAAAATGTGAACAAACCAAGCATTTGAAACTCCTAATTAGAGATATCTTGTCTCTTTTATAACCTCGAGTATACAAAGTATCGAGAAGACAAGTCAATACAGGATCGTAATCTTGTTTAGGTCCCCATGCCTACACTAATTTGGATAGTGACGAATCCAGAAATTTATCTTCAAAGGGCGGATTATTATTAAAAAATAACCTTATACACCATATCACCATTCTATTTTCATCTCACTATGTAATATATGGAATATTTATTGTCATTAGATGATAAAAAATCATCTAATGAATGATCATTCAATAGTGGTGTGGTGTATAGAATTTTCCATTATATATTAAAATGATAAAGAATTTGTTTATATATTCTCATAATAGATTGTGATATATATAATACAAAAATATTATAAGCATAACTTCAAGCACAAAAGATATTATCAACATATCTATCAATTAGAGACATATGACATACATTAATATATATATAGTATAAGTTTTCCTTCTTTAACAAAAGAATTAAAATATTTATCATTAACTAGATGGAGCTAGAATGTTATAGAGAACAAGAAAAAAAAAGATAAGTCATGCATAAAATAGATAAAATTTAAAAAAAAAAAAAAGAAAAGTTTGAAGGTTACTCAAAAGAAAATAGAAAATGATTACATACCACACTACAATGCATGTGGGTTTTTCTTGCATCAGTTTTGGCCAGAAATTGTGTTTAAATGGTCGCAATAGATCATTTGTGGCCATTTTTTATCGTCATTGGCTCGCCCCTTCATTTTTGTCCCAATGGACACTTTTACCGGCCATCCAACCACTGGCCACAATAAATGGGTTTTCTGGCCATTTAGTTCGTTCCAAATAGCCTGCCATACTGTCGAAAGTGAAAGGAGTATATTTGTAACACCCCACCAAAGTCTACCAAGAGGCCCTATGGATAATGGACCTTGTTAAAGGAGTTACTATCTTGAGGACCTTAAGGATAAAGCCTAAGACACTTTTGAGGACTTTAATTAGGAAAAGAACGGGCTAAAAGCATAGAGAGATAATTGATGCAAACCATTCACTATTCCTACACTACCTTTGTGATCCCCAAGCATGGATGAAGAAACCATGGTGTTCTTCCATCCCACGACACCTACACTTCAGTTTGACCCCATGGAATTGGAGGAAGATTGAGTAGATCATTGGTGAATGCAAGTGGTTCATCTCGGCAAACACCAACTCATCCCTTCCTCTTCCACCTCATCCACCTTCAAGACAAGTGTCCCACACCCTCTTCGATCTACTTTTGACTCAATGGAGGGATTATTCTTCATCCATTAGACTCAAGAAACCAACCTAGTTGAAAGAAACTAGCATTGGAAGGCCATTATTTTGAGAAAACAAGGATGTAACCAATTATAAATCCAACCAAGCCATGGGAACTTATTTTCTAAAACTTTCTTGCATCCCACGCCCCCACAAGTTTCATAGTTCATGTCACATGCATTGGGTTTGTGAAATCTTTCAAAATGAAAATGAGTCTTTTAAAGTTTTGTCACGACACCAAAGGCTAGGGTGGGGAAATGCCCTAATGGAACTCCTCTGTCTACTCTGGAGTGTATAAAGATGGAGTGGTAACCTCTGGGTTGACGAAGTACAGTCGGCGGACCTCGAATGGTTCCTAAAAGAAAAAAGTTTAAAAAAAAAATAAAAGGCCTTGAGCTCCAAGTTATGCTATGATATATAAACAAGAATCCAAGCTCATGATGTACATGGCATTTTCGAAAAAGTCACATGCATGAGTAAAGTTTCATGTCCATGCATTCATTTTGAATTTGTTTACATATGCTTACGATATCTGTTGCATGTTATTTATTTACTTACTGAGATTTCTCGAAATCCCACTATTGTAATTTTCACTACCATTCTCCTACTCAGAGTGGTAGAAATTGTGACAGGAACCTAAGAGGATAGTAATGGAAAATGCAAGAGACTAGCTCCCCAGATTCCTAAGGAGTCTTCAATGAGACTCGAGGTCTCTCAGGAGTCGTCTATTTTGGAAAGATTGGAAGTTGCCGATCAATTTATCACTAAGGTGCTATAGCGTTTTGAGCAACTGAGGAGGATTTTGAATTTGGACAAGGCCAAGTAGGATCCGCCTCTCTAAAGGACTTATGTTTTTGGACGATCTTTATGAATGTTTTATTTTGATAACACTTGATGTAATGGTCCCACGTTTTGGGAGTCTCTTTGGGAACAATTGACTGTTATGAAAATTTCTTCTTTGGGATTTATATGCTTTGGTACCATGATATTTGTCTTGTTTATTTGACCTAAGTAGAATTTTCGCTGCGATATACTGCATACTATTAGATATCAATAGATGCATTGCATCTTAACTATCATGAACGAGGGGTATGTAGCATTGTGTTATATGTCCCGATGCTTCAGTCACTGTTCAATCCCAAGCGGGGGCTAGGGGCGTCACAAAAGCAGTGGTATCAGAGCGATTTCGTCTCTATGTAAACCACAAGTTGTCCTAGGAACACATGGTACCTAATGCTAGGATTGAAATCTAATAGTTATAGGCTTGACCTTTATAGCTATAGGTCTGAATCCTTAAAGAGGCACGCTCAGAGGATAAGTATGCAATTGAACTCAAATGGTGAAGTGAAGAAGGAGTAAATCTCTACTCTTAGGAGAAACTGATAAGCATTGGTTTTGTGCATTTCAAGAGGAAAGGACCCAATGGTGCACAGACAACTCGAGGATGTTTCTCCGAGGTCACGAGATCAGGAGGCTAGGACCTTCCATTGGAAGGAGGTCTAGCAATCGCGGAAGCCATACGGCAAATGACTGAGGTAGTAAGATATCAAATGGTGTAAAGGCAGAATATGAGGCAAGAGCCACCTAGAGGTGAGAATCGTGGATGCCCTTTCGAGAGATTTCTGGTATATTAATATCCAAAATTTATGGGTATGGAAGGAGCTTTAAGAGCCAATAAGTGGCTTATCGACTTGGATAGGACGTTTGATATTAGTGGATGCACAGAGAATCAGAAGGTCCAGTATGCCAGACACTTTCTTCAGGGAAAGGCTGGCATATGGTGGGATACGGAAAGGCAACTCTTGGCACAAGAATTGGGAGATATCACCACTCTCACTTGGGAGCGTTTTAAGAAGGAATTCGATAGCCATTTCTTTCCATAAATAGCTAAGTAGCAGAAGGAATTAGAGTTTACGAATTTGACTCAAGGTAGTATGACAGTTGATCAATATGTAGCTCGATTTATGGAGTTAGGAAGGTTTTCCCCTCATTTGATTAGTATAGAGAAAATGCAAGCTAGGAGATTTCAAGACTGATTAAAACCAAAGGATATGGAACCAAGTTGCTTGCTTGTAGATTGAGAATTTCCAGGAGCTAGTGAATGTTGCTTCAATAGTAGAGGCAGAGCAGTGGAATTTGATTTCTCAAGTTCAGAATGATCGTAAGATAGGGATGTCCTACTCTCTAGGAAAGAACATGGGGAAGAAGAAGGTCCCCTATACTTCAGATAAAGGGAAGGGCAAGGAAGTCGGTAATGTGGTGCCTGTTACGCCCCACCATGTCCTAGTTGCAGACGAAGACACAGTGGGGAATGTCGTTTCACCACCGGAGCATGTTTTAGATGTGGCCAAACTGGCCATATGATTCGAGATTGTCCACATAATACGACAAGAGGAGCATCGACACTAGGAAGCAAAGGAAAGACCCCTGTAAGGGCTAAAGACTATGCAATCACTCGAGGAGAAGTGGATTTGGAAGCTGGGGAAGCTACAAATGCTGAAGTAATCACTGGTAACATTCTAACCCTACTATAGTTGGTAGTTTGTGTTTGCTAAGAATTCCTACATAACCTTAGTTACCCTTGTAGGTAAGGTTAAGTTGATGCAACAGTTGGTTTGTGCTCTGTTTGATTCTAGAGCATCACATTCCTTTGTGTCATATGATTGCGTGAGAAGATGTAAGTTGAGTACAGAATCCTTGTCCCAGAAAGTTTTAGTAGCTATTCCGGATGGAAAGGTAGTTGGATACACTTGAATAGTTAGGAATTTTCCGTTGGAAGTAGCAGGACTGACCCTAACCGTAGATTTGATCCTTTTCCATTTAGATTATGTTTGGGGGAGGGATGAGATTTCTCATCTCATCTCATCATTACATCTTTTTCAAATTCTCATATAAAATATAATAAACAATTCAACTTTTTGAAATTTTAATTTAACTTTTTCAAATCTCAAAACAATCATAATATTAAAAAATAATATTTTAAACTTTCATCTTAACACTATTCATAAAATTTTTAAAAATTCTCATCTTATCTCAACATCCAAACATAATCTTAATGGAATTTGACTTGATCTTAGGAATGGATTGGTTGTCTAGGCACTATGTCAAGATAGATTGCCGAAAAAGGAAGGTGGTGTTCAAATTACCCTTGAAGGACAGAATTTGTTACATGAGGGACGTAGTGAAGTCAATTCCGTCAACCTTAATGGTAGGAAGGGTGAAGAAAACCTTGAAGGAGCTAATGCATATCTAGTGGTTATGACTAGTGAAACAGAGAAACCTAACGGAGTCGAAGGGATTCCTATGATAGAAGAGTTTCCTGAAGTTTTTGCCGATGATCTGCCTGGATTACCCCCAAAACCAGGAAACGGAGTTTGTAATTGAGTTAGAGCTAGTTGCAACCCCAGTATACAAGGCACCTTATTGAATGACCTAGGCTGAGTTGAAGGAGCTAAAGGTTCAGATCGAGGAACTCCTTGAAAAGGGATTTATTCGCCCAAGTTTGTCCCCATGGGGTGCACCAATCCTATTTGTTAAAAAGAATGATGGAACTATTAGGATGTGCATTGACTATTGGGATTTGAATAAAGTAACCATTAAGAATAAGTACCTTTTACCTCGGATCAATGACTTGTTGGATCAGTTCCAAGGAGCGTCAGTATTTTCTAAGATAGACCTATGATCACGATATCATCAATTGAAGATTAAGGATTAAGATGTACCTATACTTTTCGAACTCGTTATGGACACTTTGAATTTTTAGTAATGCCTTTCAGATTGACAAATGCCCCAGCAGCACACATGAATTTGATGAACCGGATATTTAGGCTGTATTTGGACAGCTTTGTAGTGGTGTTCATTGATGACATTTGATTTACTCCCATAGTGATGAAGAACATAGGGAGCACTTGAGGATAGTGTTGAGGACTTTACAAGAACATCAGTTGTATGCTAAGCTCAGCAAGTGTGAGTTGTAGCTCAAAGAGGTGAAATTTTTGAGACATGTCATTTCCGGTGAAGGTGTGGCTGTAGACCCTACTAAGATAGAAGCAATAATGGAATGGCAGAAACCGACCAATGCCCACGAGATACGTAGTTTTTTGGATTTGGCAGGATATTACTGAAGATTCGTCGAAGGATTTTCTAAATTGTCTGGTCCCTTAACGACATCCACAAAGAAGAATGCCAAGTACGCTTGGAGTGAGGAATGTGAAAGGTGCTTACATGAACTCGAAAGGAGATTAACCACGGCACCTGTGTTGGCCTTACCTGAGCCTCATAAGTTGTATGTGGTTTATAGTGACGCCTCTAAGATGGGTTTAGGGTGCGTATTAATGCAAGAAGAGCAAGTCGTCGCTTATGCCTCATGACAACTTAAGGATCACGAGCGGAATTACCCTACTCATGATTTGGAACTTGCTGCAGTAGTCTTTGCGCTGAGAATTTGGAGACATTATCTTTATGGAGAAAAGTGTGAGGTGTACACCAATCATAAAAGTCTCAAGTATCTGTTTAGTCAAAATAACCTATATGAGGCAGAGAAGATGGGTTGAGATGATCAATGATTACCAGTGTGAGATTAAGTATCACCCTGGAAAAGTTAGTCATAAAACTCAGGCCAACGTGCAATCGTTTTTTACAGGAGTGCGGGGTTTGCTGATAGGAAAGCCACCAAGAGTTATCAGGTTAATGATGGTACAGTAGATGGTACCATTAAGTGATGGGGAAATTATTGAAGGACAGGGTAAGGACGATAAATTGGAGAAACTTCGACAGAAAATTCTGAAATCTAAAGGGCCATAGCACTTCTCGATTAGTAAAGATGGGATTTTGTATTTCAAGGAGAGGAAAGTGGTTCATAATGTTCCTGAGTTAAAGAAAAGGATTCTGAAGGAAGCCCATTGCACACCATATACTGCTCATCGTAGTAGAACCAAGATGTACTGGGATTTGAAGGGACAATTTTGGTGGGATGGAGTAAAAAGAGATGTGGCAGAGTTTGTTGCAAAATGTTCGATTTGTCAGCTAGTAAACGCTGAGCACTAAAGGCCAGCTGGTGAGTTGCAACCGTTACCAATCCTAGAATGGAGGTGGGAAGATGAGTCTATAGATTTCGTGAAAGGTTTGCCAAGGATATCGTAAGGAAAGAATTCGATTTGTGTCATAGTGGACCAATTGACCAAAACTGCACCTTTTATACCTACTGCTAATACATACTCATTGGACAAGCTTTCTCAAGTTTATGTTAAGGAGATAGTTAGGCTTCATGGAATGCCTAAGTCTATAGTGTCTGACAGGGACACGCGGTTCACTTCGCTTTTCTGGCAAAGTTTACAAAAGATGTTGGGCACGAATATGCGGTTTAGTAATGCTTATCACCCACAGACAGATGGGCAGATAGAGCGTACTATGTAGACATTGGAGGATATGTTAAGTACTTGCGTAATGGAGTTAAGTGGAGATTGGGAAAGCCATTTTCCATTGATAGAATTTGCTTAAAATAATAGCTTTCAGGCTACAATACAAATGGCACCTTACGAAGCATTGTATGGAATGAAGTGTTGATCCCCTCTGTAATGGGATGAAGTTGGTGAAAGAAGGTTGTTAGGATCGAAATACTTGCAGGACGTACAAAAACAAGTGGAACTAATCCGGGAAAGGATGAAAGCAGCCCAAAGTCGTCAAAGAGTTATGCCGATAAATGTCTAAGGAATTTAGAATTTCATGTGGGAGATTGGGTGTATGTCAAGGTTATGCCCATGAAGGGAGTCATACGGTTTGGGAAGATAGGAAAATTGAGTCCCAAGAATGTATGACCGTTAGAAGTTATGGAAAGAGTCAGTGTAGTGACATATCGATTGGATCTACCAGCCGAGATGCAAGAAGTGCACAATCTATCAACCCCCACACGATCCTTTGGTATGGAGAGATGCAAATAGGTTACATCTACTTGGACTTCACCCTGAGGCAGAATCCAGTCGAGCTGTAGAAGCTCGCCAATTCTATAGGAGATATAGAGACCTAATTCCATACACTTTCGCATGTCAACAGGTCTACGTTCGAACAATGTGGAAAGTAAAAAAATTGGCGGGGCATTTAGCGAGATCCCAAAATTTTACGAAACGTTTGAACGTTACGACAATTTGAATGTTTGAACGTTACGGCAATTTGATGCAACGACTTTTCATTTAAAAAATCGCTTCAATAGTCTAATTTACTAAACAGAATGATGTCGTTCTGTTTAGTTTGACCTATTGCAATGACAAAAGTTGCAAGTGTAATAAGGAAACTACAGTGAGTGGCTAAAATATTAGCAAAAGAAGTGTTTCATGGGTCATCGAAGGTATTTGTCAGCATAATGGAAGGCGCTAAATTTGATGGGAGAGTGGAGGTCAGAAATGCACTAAAGGAGTTGTCTGGGTATGAGATACTAGAACAACTAATGGAACTTGGAGAGAACAATTTTGGCAAAGGTCGGGCAATGAACAAGAGAAAATGAGGCGTAGTGGAATTGAATTGGACAAAACAGAGTATTTTTTTTACTTGCCATATTGGTCATTATTCATGTCACGACGTAGTTTGGATGTAATGCATATAGAGAATAATATTTGTGATAATATACTAGGAACATTGATGAGTATTAACAAAAAAAATGAAGGACATGATTAAGACGAGGAAAGATCTTGACACATTGAGAATTAAACAAAATCTTCATTTGTGGGAGGAAGGCAATAGGGTGGTTATGCCGCATGCATGTTGTACGATGACAAAGGATGACAAGATAGACTTTTGCAAATGGTTCCAAGGTGTGAAGTTGCCAAACGGTTATGCTTCAAATCTTGGTAGATGCATGGGCCCCGATGAATGGAAAATAAGTAGATTGAAAAGTCATGATTGTCACGTATTTTTGCAAAAATTGTTACTGGTGGGAATTCGTTGGAATCTAACTTTTAATGTACATGTCACCATAACTGAACTGTGCATGGTTTTCAAGGATTTATGCTCTCGGGTAATAAATCTAGATATGTTGTGGAAGATGGAAGAGTAAATTGCAATAATACTATGTAAATTCGAGCAGATCTTTCCACCATCATTTTTTGATGTAATGGTCTATTTAGTAATGCATTTACCTCGAGAGATACTGTTAGGTGGATCCGTGCAGTTTTGTTGGATGTATCCAGTTTAAAGATATTTGGGTAGCCTAAAGTGCACTGTTGGAAGTAAAGTCCAAGCTGAGGGTTCAATAGCAAAGGTTTATATACACGATAAACGGTTGACATTTTGCACTCTATATTTTCGTGGGATTGAGACACGCTTTAATTGTGAAGAGAGGATTGTTGATTTTGTTGCTCCTCGCTCTTGTGAGCTATTTGTGTCTTCCCAGAATGTACGGCCCTTGGTTTCACAAACGGGGTATGACTTAATCGGTAGAGAGTTAGGAAAAGCTCAGTGGTACATGTTCAATAATTGTTGAGAAATTGATGACTATCTCAGGTATGTCAATCCATACATAGAATAATTCGAATTAACATATATTCGATTAAAGTAGTACTATATCGAATGTGTTCAAATATTCTATTCTTTTTACTTCTATATAGTAAGCACATGAACAAACTTAGGGCAGAAGGCGTAGAGAATATAGAAACAAGACACGAAGAATAATTTCCAGGATGGTTTGAACAATGCGTATGCATTTAAATGTCCCATAACGTAGAATATTTGTAAATCCTTTTAAGTCTTAGTAACTTTTAATAATTTTGTTACTATTTCACTTGTTAGATTTTGGAACAACGTGCTCATGATCTAGCATCATTTTCTTTTAAATTGCATGCATTGGTTCGTGGTCCTTCAAATAGAGCACTTTGATACACTGCATACACGGTTCAAGGTTATAAGTTCCATACTATGGACCGTGAACATAATCGAAAGACGCAAAACTGTGGTGTGTTGGTCAAGAGAAGTCATTGAACAGAGGATATTGAGTACTCTGGTGTCAAACGTGACATTATAGGATTGAAATACCTAGGCGGGAATATGACATATGTTTTTAAATGTGATTGGTGGGATGTAGGCAGTGGTCAAGTTTCGATATATAGGGATAGTCACTTTATGAGTGTCAATATTGTATGTAAATTGTATGAAAATGATCCGTTCGTATTGGCTTGTCAAGCGACCCAAGTCTATTACTTGATTGATCCAATAAACGATGAAGATAGTGGAGAAATAACTCTGTGGGTTGTACATAAGTGTATTCCTTGGAATATTTGTGATGCAAGATTGGTAGTGAATCACGATTACAGTGGATCATGATTACAGTAGAGATGAAGATGACACTCCGATTATAGAGGCCTACCAGGAAGATTGAGTGGGTATTAATTTATTTGTTAACCTTGGTGCACTCGAACTAATCCCCTTATGTAGAGCTGATGTCCCACCCGTACATCTCAACCCATCTGTATTAGATGATCATTCAGTTGAAGATTTTGAAGAATCAAAACAAGGAGAAGAATAAGAGTCAGAAGAAGAAGTCAATGAAGAAGACGAAGAAGAATATGACAACAAGGAAGAAGATTACGAAGATGTTATTGATGAAGATTCTGAAATAAGCATCAAAAATATATCTGGAGATGAAGAATAAAATTATTAAATGTTTTATTTACATAGGTGACAGTTGCTTACACTTTTCATAATTTCTTCTAATCTAGTTGATTAAAATTATTAATAATTCTTAAGGATGCCACCAAAACGACAACGAAGAAATGTGCCTCCTCCGCCAAGTCCCGAACAGGTTGAGGCCTTCCTAACTGAGGACTCCGCTCTCAAGTTGTTACACAAGAGGCAAACAACCAGTCCACACCTACCAATAAGAAAATTCTTGTTGATAATTAATTATATTTGAATACTTGGGGAGACTAATTTTAATAATTTTAAACATATATGAATACTTGGGGAGCTGATGCCTTGTCATGTCACGCTCGTGGCTTAACACGTGGCCTGGCTTTGGAAAAAAATAGATGGCACTGGAAAATCAAGGTTAACGTACCTAAAAACTTCATTGGGGGTGTGGATGATAATGCGGTATCGTTTTCATCCTATGTCAGAACACTAGTCCGAGCTTATGTGCCACTTTATGTGCGGTCATGATGAGATGTTCCGAATGAGATTAAGGATCACATTCGGAGTCGTATACTGGTAAATTTAAATACCATAGTTTCTTTAGAGACGCTTTAATTTCATATTTTGACGCAATTCACTTCTTAGAATGAATTCGACCTAAATTTTGGCTGTTGCGAAGAAGTGTGAACTGTGAATGAGTTTATGGCAACATTTTTTCGGCCTCACAAGGGACGATATCATAACGACTTCAAGAAATTTGAGACGTTGGAAGAGGCTGCTCAATCTCATTTTTCAGAAAATGAAGTTAAACGATTAGAGGAAGTGTTGTGATCTTCTCGCAAGCCCAGATTATCAGGTATTCTAGATTTATCCCCTATAACTTATTTACATCTATATTGGTTTCATATATTATGTTAAACATTGTTAATTTCTCCTACAACACTTAAGTTCTATCAATGCACAAAATAGAACATCTTTGACAATCCACCATCGCGCTGGTTCAAGGTCATTCCCATACATTACTGATAAAATGGTAATTAATAACTTATTAAAATTCAGTCATTTTTATTATATTCTTTATTTAAGTACTAACGTGATTTTTTAAAATCACTAATGTGGCTTTATTAGAAACGCGATGATCCTGAAAGTTTCTCCCTCACTCATGTTTACGCTGCTACTCAAACCGAAACGCACAACAAGTGGATTGATCCTGTCGCTGGATAATTATGTAATTGAGGTAATTTTGTGTGAATAAATTATGCCAACATGTGAATAGATATTATGTTTACTTACTATTTCTTTTAATTTGTTACTTATTATGTGTTTTCTTCTTAATTGTAGGAAAATATGATTGAGATGCAGTCAGCCTCTGAGGAATCTTCTCCTAGTGACATGGACATATTTATGTAGGTCCTCGAGACCAAGTCTGGTTTGTTAAGAGGTTTGGCAAGTTCTTTCAAGCGTGTCGGTTCATCATCCACGACCTCGACTTCAGAAGTTAATAATCTTACCAAAGATTTGGATGTCGCACGCCAAGAAATTGAGCAAATGAAGTCGAGATATCAGGCGTTGGAGGATATCTTATCGCGATAGTCTGATTTAGAGATTCATTTGCAGGAGCGACAAAGAGACCAGGAGGGAAAAATACGCATTGAAGTTCAAGAACAAGTCCAAAGGGAGAAGCTGGTCCTGATGGAACGTGTTATGTCACTACAGCAAGATTGCATTGGGCGAGGAAAGAAGAAGAAATAAACCTATTATTGTTCAAAACTTTTGTTTTCTAATTTTGCAACTCTATAAAACATTTTTATCAAATGATTCTACTAGTGGTAAAGTATCATACAATTTGTATGCTTTTAATCTTATGAAATTCTTAGTTATGATCAGTACATTCAAATGTAAAGAAAAAATGTTTGAACATGACTTTACATTCGAAGCAACGTTCAAACATAATTACACCGACGTTCGAACATAATTACACCAACGTTCAAACATAAACAAACAAAGTAGCATACAATAAAATAAATAAATAAAACCAATAAAAATAACATACTTTAAATTAAATAATTTCAAATCACAACTTGAAAATTTTCTGGTACTGCACCTACGGGACATGTCGATTTTACCCAGAGCCGAACTACTTTGATACTACCTGTGGCACCCCCAACCCCACGTATGGAAACTCGGGAATTGAGACGCCCGGATGATGACAACACGGCCACGCATCCCGACAATAAGTGCCAAGTGTGTGCACATGCAACAGTGTACAACAAAAATAAAGCAGCGGATAATTCAAATAAATCAACTAAGTACCAGAATCGTTTAATACAAATCCACTTAAAACTAAGAATTTAAAGAGTAATACAATTATCCCATAAAACATAATAATTCCAAAAATATATAATTCAACAAGCTGGAAACAAATCCCAAACATGAGCGAGTGATCTCAAATCACTCCTTTGGCGGAGCCACATCCTCACATCAGCATCAGCTGCATCAAATCTGCGATACCATAAAACGGTACCGCATGTAAGTAATAATCCAAACAACCCACGAGATAAAAATGCATTAATGCAACCAACAATTATGCATGCATATGATGAAATATGCATTAAACCCAAAATATCATTTTCCCCGAAAATGAATGTTTTCCAACACAAGCCAAAATCTCATTTTGGTCCAAGAATAATAATCCGTCATTTTCCTAGAAAATGATTGACACAAAATCCTTTTATCTTTTATCGGACATTGTAGACGGGAATCATAGGCAGGACTCTACCACCATCCATGCTTACCACCATCCCTACCGCGTGCACCGTAGGCGGGACTCTACCATCATCCCTACCGCATGCACCGTAGGTGGAAATCACAGACGAGACTCTACCACCATCCATGCTTACCACCATCCCTACAGTTCATTTCCACACAAGGGGTACCTATCAGAGCATTGTAGGTGGGAATCACAGGCATGACTCTACCACCATCCCTGCTTACCACCATCCCTACCGCATGCACCGTAGGCGAGAATCACAGGCGGGACTATACCACCATACTTGCTTACCACCATCCCCACAGTCTCTTCTCCTCTCTCTCAAACCGATCAATCTAATCATTTCAAACATACTCAAAATCATCTCTCACATGAAAATTCAGTTTTCAAATATACACATGAACATGTATGCAATTATGTGAAAACCCAGTTTTCATTTACAAACATGAACATGCGTGCAATTATGCAATGTACAAGACATGACACAAATATTCAACAGCCAACAAATCCCCGCATAATCCAATCACACAACAACTACATCCTCCAATCCAACCGACTCCCTTACTCCTAAGACTCAGCCCGGCACAACTAACCAAATTGCAGTAAATATGAGTTAGCGCAAAAATACATTTAAATCTCAAAAGTTCTTTGAAAAAATACTTGTAGTGCTAAAATATAATTTTTGAAGGATCAATGAGGTGCAAGAGGTGGCAGCACAGCCACGCAATAGTGCAAATTGCACTATGGTTGTGGGTCACAAAATGCTAAATTTTGAACAGGGACAAACGAAGACTTGAGATTACTAGGGAAGGCCTTGGAGGTGTTGGTGAGGCTAGTGGTGGTGGTGGTGGTCATTGGCCGTGGGTGGTGGCGTGGGCGGCAGTTGGAGGCCAAAATGCTCAAATCAGAAATGGAGATGGATGAGTTTCACCGGTGCCAGATCGGGGCTGAGGATGGGTGGGTCAGGGAGCTGGGAGGTCGCCAGTGATGTGGTGAAAATATGGTGGCCGATTGTGGTGCGACGGCAGTGCTAGAACACAAAAATTGCTCGGCTTGAAACCGTGCGTGGAGGCTAATGGCGGCTAGGGAGGAGCTGGAAACAAAGGGGGGTAGTCATCGGCAGGAGGGGAAGAAAATGGGATGGGCGGTGGCGGCGAAGCAAGCGGACGGGGGAGAGGGGAGGGATTGTCCAACGGGAGGAAAGAAGCCGGAGGGAAAAGAAAGAAGGAAGAAGAAAAAAAGGGAAAAAGAAAAAGTTAGGGAAGAAATGAGGTCCAATCCTCACAACTTAGGTCATAAAATTGATCCAACGAAGAGAATTTCAAAACAGTAAGTTAAATAAAATAATTCAAACGCAATGAATAGCTTAAATAAAATAATAATAAAATCCAACAATACAATAATTTTAAAGTCCAACATTAAACTAATTTAAAGTAAAGAGCAATTTAAATAATAAACAATAATTAATAACAAGAAAAAGACATTAAAATAATTTCACAATTTAAAATATTATATAATATAACAAAACTCATATAAATTTTAAAACAAGAGGACCGATTATAAAATAAATCAAGTAAATATTTAATTAAAATACACATAAATACGGGGTAGCACACTATTCATATCCTTTCGGTCCTCTACCCTCCCAAAAAAGTCATTAATCCCATTCACAAAGCCTTTGCTAATTTCTTCTAGGGTGACACTGATCTAACAATAAGAAACATTGGATTTCTAGGAATCACATCTGCGTCCTTCATCGGAAGGTGGTCTTGGTACTAGAAATTTAGATGATATTGTTGATGCTCTTCACTATAAATTGGCTTGGAGATCTATTAACTCGAACTCTAATTGGGCTACCTTTCTTTACAAAAAAAAAACATGAATGATGGTCCCTCCTTGGATCTTATTTTAGCCAAAGCCTACCACTCTCGCTCCTGGAAATCCATTTGCAAATTTCTTCCCATCATTCACAACGAGAGTCAATGGAATATTCGTGATGGCTCTATTAATTTCTCGCATGAAAATTGGGCAGGCAATGGTTCCCTTATCGAAAAAGGTTTTATTATTTCTAACCCCTCTTTACAAATCAAAGATGTTTATTCTCAAAATGATTGAAACCTTAATTTGATCCACAACCTCGGTAGCTAGCCCCTTGTAAATGAGGTCAATCTCTTCCTTATCAAAATAAAAAATGGCCCTAATATCCGTAATTGGAAGCACAACAAAGATGGCATCTTCTCCTCCAAAGTTGTCTGGAATTTTCTTAGAAAGCACTATCCTATGTTTTCTTTAGCCCCTTTCAATTGGAATAAAACCATCCCTGTTAAGATTTCTATTTTTCTTTGAAAGTTATGGTTCAATGGCATTCCTTGTGATGATAGGATTCAATATTGTGGGACCCATATGGCTTCTAAATGCAATAATTGCACATATGGGTATGGTGATACCTCTGATCATGTATTCTCCGATTATAAGCTTTCCAAAGAGGTTTGCCAACATTTCTATACTATCTTTGGCTACACAAACACAATCTATGACAGTTGGAAGCTTAATGCCACTCATTGGTGGTCCTCCTTTAGAGGTTCTGTTCAGCTCCATTTACTCGCTCACCTTCTTCCACCCCTTATCTTTTGGGAACTTTGGCTTGCTAGAAATACATCTCGTTTTGAGGACTCTTTTACCCCTACTGCCATTATTATTTATAAAATCAATAAGTGGTTAAGAGACCTTAATTCTCTCATTAAGCCTCGTTCTTTTGTACCATTTACTAATATTTATGTCCTTCATCACCTACACATTCCCTAAACCACAATCCGGATAAAAAAACCTATCCTTGTTCATTTGTTAGCCCCTCCTCGAGGATCTCTCAAGCTCAACATCGATAGTGCCTCTAAAGGCAATCCAGGGTTTGCTGGTTGTAGGGGTTTTTCGGTCCCATGATTGCTCTTTTGTTACTAGTTTTTCTTGCTATCTTGGTATGGGTACTAACACTTTTGCAGAGTTGTCTACTTTAAAAACTGGGCTTACTTTGTGCTATCAATTGAGTGTTCATGACCTTCTTGTGGAAACTGATTCTCTACTTGTGGTGAATTGGTTTAATAAGAATTCTCATCTCCCTTGGAAATATGATGATCTTTGGGATGATATATATCTTACATTTCAACCTTCTTCTTTTTTTTCTTTTAGCATTACTCATGTTTACAGAGAAGGGAATATTTTAGAAGATAGTCTCACTAATCATGGAGCTTTAGGCAACACTGTAAGTTTCTCTTCTATTTTTGAACTTCCCAAATATATGGTTGTACTTTTTGATTTGGACCATGCAAGTATTGCCAACTTCTGGCATTAATTTTGGCATTCTGAGCTTCTTCTTATATTTTCATTTTTGTTTCATTTCTAGTAATGGTTTTCTTTTTTCTTAAGAGCCTAGTTTTGGATTTTTAAATGTTGTAACCACCTTGCTCTTTTTTTATAAGGTATTCCTTCGTCATAAGTGAGGGTTTATCAATAAAATTAGAGTTTCATCCTCTTCTTTTAAAAAAAAAAAAACTATTGTTACTTCTACACATAATAAAATTCAACCATGTACTGTGTGTCCTCTAGCCAAGCAAAAACCTTAACCTTTTTCACATAGTTCTCATACTTCAAAATCTTCTTTTCAAATAGTTCATTCAGACATTTGGGGACCATTTTCATGCCCCATTACTGAAGGATATAGATACTTTCTAATATTTGTTGATGATTACTCAGAAGCTTGTTGGACATTTTGAATGAAATCTAAATCCAACACTTGCTTCTTAGTTCATTCTTTTTTAGCATGGTAGAAACTCAATTTACTACAAAAATTAAAAATTTTCGTATTGATAATGGTGTTGAGTTTGCCATGATTGAATTCTAATTTCTATGCATCTAAGGGAGTTATTCACCAAACCAGTTGTGTAGAAACTCCTCAATAGAATTCTATTATGAAACGCAAACACCAACACTTGCTTAACATTGTTCTTGCTCTTAGATTTCAGTCCAACTTACCTCTATCCTATTGGGGAGACTATGTATTAACAGCTGCCTATCTTATTAACAAATGACCTCTCCACTATTAAATCATTAAAATCCTTATGAACTTCTCTTCAACCAAACACCTTCTTTTAATCATTTACTTGTGTTTCGTTGCCTTTGTTTTGCATCAACATTGAATTCTCATTGTTCCAAGTTTCATCCTCGAGCAAGATGTTGCGTTTTTATTGGTTATCCTTTCGGTTTCGATGGTTACAACTTCTTGATTTAGATACTTTTGATACCTCTTATATATCATGATGTTCATTTCCATGAACACATCTTCCCATTTTATTCTTTCACAGATCATCAATCCTCTTATTCTAATAAATCTCCTAGTGTTGTTTTACCTCATGTTATTTCTAATCATGGTCTCCATGAATCATCTTTATCAAACACTGAACCCACCAATATTCAAACACAAATCCAATCTACTGATATTCCATCCTCCAAACCTCTGCAATCTTCCACTGACCTCATACCTACAATCAAAAAATTGTTTCGACCTCAAAAAATTCCTGGTTACTTACATGACTATCATTGTCACTTGGTCTCTTCTTCAATGTCTATGCCTACTCAGCCTTCTCACAGCAATGGCCCATGTAAGCCCTATGATATTTCTCATCACCTCTCTTATTCTAAATTGTCTTCCACTCATAAAAATTTTGCTTAAGCTATTTCAACTCATTTTGAACCTAAATTATTCCATCAAGCCATAAACTCCCTCATTGGCACGAGGTTATGGCTGCTGAAATATCAACATTCGAGAAAAATAATATATGAGCGTTAATTCATCCGTCTACTGGTAAGACTGCCATAGGATGTAAATGGGTATACCATATCAAGTAAAAATCTAATGGGTTCACTGAAAAATACAAAGTCCAATTAGCTGCAAAAGGGTACACACTATACGAGGGTTTAGATTATTTGGAAACTTTTTCACCTGTTGCTAAAATGGTAACATTTAGATGCTTACTTTCATTAGTTGCTATGCATGGTTGGTGTTTAATTCAGCTGAATGTTAATAATACCTTTTTACGTAGGGAGCTCACTGAGGAAGTGTACATGACTTTGACACTTGGATTTAGTCCTAAGGGGGAGTCTCAGGTATGCAAATTGCAAAAGTCACTATATGGCTTATAACAAGCATCTAGACAATAGTTTCCTAAGTTTTCCTCTTGCCTCATTAAACATGGTTTTGTTCAATCACAATCCGATTATTCTCTCTTTACAAGATCAAGATCATAAGGAGACTCTTTCATTGCATTGTTAGTGTATGTTGATTGCTAGCAACAATGAAAATTCTATTTCTACATTCAAAACCTTACTGCACAGTTAGTTCCAGCTTAAAGATCTTGGCCATTAGAAAGTTTTCCTTGAGTTGGAAGTGGCTCGCTTAGCAAAGGGTATTTCCTTATGTTGAAGGAAATATGCATTAGACATTTTGGAGGACACCGGATTTTTGGGTGCCAAGCTTGTTTCTTCTCCTACGGAACAACATTTAAAACTTATTAAATTTGAAGGCTCTCTACTTCTTGACCCATCCATATACAGAAGATTAATAGGTCGATTGCTATACTTGACACTCACACGTCTAGATATTACATTCTCTGTACATGCACTTAGTCAGTATTTGGAAGCTCCTCGTGAACCTCATCTTCATGCAGCCCATCATGTTCTTCAGTATATCAAACCCACTCTTGGATGGGGCTTGTTCTTTCCTGCAAAATCCAGCCTTCATCTTTGCCGAAGTAGAGTCTCGTTCCATGGCTGCTACTGTTTGTGAGTTAACATGGACTCGACATTTGCTTCAAGATCATATCTTATTTTCTCCATATATATATATGTATCTATGGGGATTTGTGGTGAGGTTCACATTTTCAAAAAAACCAAAACCATTTTATATATCAGATAAATTAAGCAATGTTTTCACTTTTCAACCTTAAAAAAAGAAAAAATGTACGCATTCGTCAATCTAAAAGGTACATGCATGTTGCATGATCCACGTCATGAGCAACGATATAGCTAGTTTGGAGTTTTCTCTTAAAACAAGAAAAAGAATTACCACAGAATTTATTATAAGCAGCGTTATAACTTTTCTTAAGCTAGCATTAATCTAACAATTTTCATGTTTTTGGACGTTAATGATGCATGCTAATTAAAAAGCTGATCACCAGCAGAGAACTCAGGAATTAATCTCTGCAAACAACGGCAAAATTGCATGCCCTAGCTAGCTAATTGTATTAATCGATCTGTGTTTGGGACTGAGTTTCCAAGAAGTAATGTGCTTTAATTTAATTAATTTATGGCCTTGTTGCTTGAAAGATTCCAAAAACAGCCTAAGTCTCACAAGTCATTATTTGCATTATAGTGAAGTTAATGCTAGTACTTCTTGTTTTTTTTTTTTTTTTTCTTTTTGAATTTCAACATTTTGTGCAATTTATTAAATTCATGATGATCCATTAATGTTGGTGTTGTTGTCGTTGTGACCAATGGCAGATAAAGATACTTCTACCACAATCCAAATTCGCAAGGGAATATTTTGCTGCCTTCACAACTGTGTTTTTTGCTTGGTTAGTCGGACCTTGCGAGGTAAGGATATATATAGACTACTATACTATACTATAACTATACTGTACTTGGAGTTTATTTGTGAAATTACTTTTAACAATTTTTTGAACAAAGTTCTAGCAAAATAAGAAAAAGCCAAGAAGTACGGAAAGAGAATATCCAACTCTGAGGATGAGAGAAATAGACATATGAAGTGAGTCTATGTATTGTCAGCAATACATACTGCGTAGGCTGGGTTCGTTTTATGTGTCTATCTTTATTGATCTAAGGAATTTAAAAACATGATCTTCATCGCCACAAAGAAAACAGTAACAGACTTATAAAGGACCTGGAATTCATGACCATTATACTGATTAGTACTTATAGGTGACGATTCCTCAGACTCACGTGGTGCACGTGGGTATCCAGTTCTCTATATTCATAGTAATCCAATCAGAACCATAAGATAATTTGATATTGGGATATTGTGAATGAGTTAGCTGTCTAGGAAACAGGATTAGGACCATGATCATATGTAATAACACCAGTACTTGACACCCTCTAGCTACCATAAGCAATTTGATGGACTTGTGACCGCTTGCTCGATGCTCCTTAACAACAAGCACTAGCATTGGATTATGCATCTACGTATGACCTTAAATTGAGCTGTATTAGATTATGCATATCCAAAAATTTGCAAAGTTATGAACAGTATTTCTACAAATTTAAAAATGCACTATTCACTTTCCAAATCTTATTTTATTACTTTTTTCTCTCTCCTCCCCCCTCTCTCTCTCTCTCCAACAATGGATAGAATTTAGGAAAATTCTAGTGAATCCTAAATTATAGAACTTGCAGTAGTGCTAATTGTAAAATATAAAAAAATAATTTTAGGAAGAAATAAATAATAATATTTTTATTATTATTTGGCTCAAAGATGTATAATCCAATATGAGAATTTTTTTTTATATGCAAAATCAATGTCCAAAAGATGTAATTTTGCATATGATAGAGAAACTAATGCTATGCTTAGGCATGCGTTTCAAACAGTCATGTAATGCAGATAATAAGTAACAGGAGTTTTTCAGTACTGCATCGGAATGTTTTGGCCTGGCCTGAAACCTTGACATATATATTAGCCCCTCAAATTGCATCAAACCTTGAATTTCACCACTGGCCTTTGCTTCTTTTCTATTCATAAAGGGGGCAAACATTACATGCATGTGGAGAGTGGCTGCATCCCAGTTATGAGGTAAGGTCATTCTTTAAAACCAATACCCAGATTTCTATCTGGTTCAGGAGGCTTTTAGCGTCGGGCAAAGAGCAAAGATATCAACAAAACAAATCAAAAGACAAGTAATTTTAATGGGGTGATTCACATTCATGGAAGCTGCATGCAGCAGTCTGGAATATTTTTGCAGTAGCAATATTGCATGCCTTGACATATTAATAGGAGTATTTCAATATCTCACTCAAGGATGTGCACTCACGCGCACACATAAATGCAATATTGTAATTTGCAAATATGATGCTTAGACAACATTGTTCATCTAGTCTAACCGGGTTAATCACCTTATAAATTTCACAAAACAAGGTGAGGGAATTGGAGCTCAACGGTAGAAGAGAAAAGAATGTAGTCCACATCAAAAAGTGCAGGTAACTTTTTTCTTCACCCTTTTCTGTGTACTGTGCATATTCAACCCCATGACTTTGTCCCAACCTCACCAACCTAAGACACGCACTTCCATGTAAAACAATCTGCTCCAATGATTGTGCCAACCCTAGAACACATATATAATAAAAAAATACGTTTCTTTCACCCCATGGAACACATTATATTATAATCACTATCAAAAAATTCCAATTTATACCAAATCCCTAATAAAAAAAATTATATACTAATCCCTAATCAAACACATATATACTAATTTCAAAGAATTTCAAATCCCTAATCAAGCACGTATATACTAATTTCCAATATGTACTACCAAAAAAGTATAAACTAATATTACCTCAAGGTTATGCAATCCACTACCACCAAATTTTTAAAACCTATACATGAAAAGTTCCAAGAGTTAGAGAGCATTCAACAATGATTCACAATACAAATAACTCAACAAATAAATCTACAAAAACATATAAAATGAAATCTACTATTTGGATAAAAAAAAATACACACCTCAATAGATTTGTATTGTATCAACACAAAAACCTTTCACATGAAAAATGCACTCACTCTCTAGAACAAAATCACTCCCTCTCTCAAACTCTCACTCTCACTATCTATAAAACACATGGCTACATGGCTCAAATCCCCCCCCCCCAACTCTGTTCGGCGCAAGACAAAATTTTTTAACTCGAAGGAAGTCTTGGCGATTTAAGTTTAATTGTCTCATTCGAACGCTTCTTTACGCATTTGAATGAGAAATCTTAGAAATGGCGCCATATCTCCCGTGCACATTATTTCATCAAAGCACCATTCGACTGAGTTATACTCCATTTGAACAGATTGAAAAGATTATACCTCAACATATTCTCTAAAACTCAAGTTTGCGTATGTCACATCACCTATTTCTTATCTGTTCGAATGCTATAAAGTTTCATTTGAATGGGTATAGATTTCATGGATTTGGAGGCAAGTTTCCCCCCAAAGACGAGCCCCATTCTTCCCGTTCGAATGCACCTATCATGCAGTATAGTCTCTGTTCAAACAAAGTGGTAGACCGTTAGAACACTATAATATTCCGTTCGAACAGAGTAAATATTTCCTCCAAATATATAGTATACTAATATATATAGTATATAATATAGTATATATTATATACTATATACTATATACTATATTATATACTATATATTAGTATATACTATGTTATAGTATATAGTTCTTGTATTAGAATCTATACATCCTAAATCATATAAATCTCGATAACCAACACTATGAGCAAAATAATATTCCATAAAAATAATAGATTTCATAACAACAATGAAATAAATAAATACTAATATCAATAGCTAATGGCTCTGATACCAATAATACTAACTATAGTATTATAACTACACATTATAATACTATAGTTATACTATATATTAGTGTATACTATATGTATTCTAATATATATAGTATACACTAATATATAGTAGTGTATATATATACATCTATATTATTATAACTAGTATAGTAGTATAATAGTATGCTAATATATATGTATGTATAAATATTGTACTACTATATATAGTGCACATTAAACATATATATATGTTTAATGGTAGTTAAGTATGTAAATATATAGTATACTTATATAGCCATTTGAACAAAGTACTGGCCCGTTCAAACGGACTGGGATCATGGACAAAAATGAGAAGTTTCATGAATGCACGTGTTCAAACAAGGTCGTACATAGTTCGAACGACTAAATTCTCTATTTGAACGTTGAAATTTCAATTCAAACAGAATAAATTAGCAGATCACGCGTTTGAACTGGATAATACGCGTTTGAACGTGACTGCTCGATACAAAATACCCAGTTTGAATTTCGAATGGTTTACATTTGCACAAAGCCATTCGAAGCCCATTCTCTATCATACGCCAATCACCGCGACCAACTCCGTCGTAACCGGGCCATTTTCTACCGTCTAAGAGGTAGGGCCCTTCACTTGAATGTACTGTTTGTGTTTTAAGCTTATATGGACTTGGAAAGGGGGTTGGATTTTGAATCCAATCCAACCCCTTTTTGGTGTTTTTCAGCCGCCATACACGGCGTTTGGCAGTAGAAATGGAGTGAAGTCTTACCCATGTTAATTTGGACCGATTAAAACTAAGAATTCTTTGGTTTCCACATTTGGTGTTGAGTCGACTTAGCCAAGGGATAATCGCGTTCGAACGGCTTCAAACCTTTTCGAACACAAATTTGCCAAACAGTCATTGTAGCATTCGAATGTGAAAGAACACGTTCGAACGTTAAAAATTGAACTGACGGTCCATTATAATAGGTTTGGCTCTCCATTTGAACATAACATTTATGTTGTTCGAAGGTTGTAGGATTTATATTGTTTGAACAACATATTCATTCATTCAAACAGGTAGTAAATGTTCGTACATGTTAAAATGTTGTTCGAATGTTTATAAACTGTTCGAATATTGATCGATATTGTCGGATTAAATACCTGATCATTCGAAAATATTAGTTCTTGTTCAAACGAAGTTGTTTCTATTCGAACATCACAATATATAATATAATTACAACTTTATACTTTATTTACATTCGTTGTGGTTTTATGAATAGTGAACTAATGGCATAAATGGGAAGAAAATGTGGGAGAGAGGGCCAACCTAGTGGTGAAGCTAGTGAGACGAAGAGGTCGATACTGGTAGAGTGGGAGATCATTATAGATGACTTCTTTGGATTTATGTGGGATGAATGGAGCCTCTTTTCTATTATCAGCGATATAGGATGAGGCCCGATTTGTCAGTAAAGGGGTGTTTCTTATCTAGACATGGTCAATGAGTTTTACTGGGCCATGGGTTAGATGGAGGCTAATGAGGAGTCCTTCATGTTTACCATTCGAGGAGTGAGTATTACTATCTCAGTAAACATTATTGTTGATTTTCTTGGGATCTCACTTGAGCCTAGTTCATACCCTACACAACAACCTGTTGTAAGGACAGATGGTGAAGATGTCATCGAGGATGAGGCTTTAGCAGATGATGGTACCACACACAATGAGATTCGTCAATTGATGCATGATGATTCGGCTCCTCCATATGATGGCAACAAGGTGATCAAACAAGTAGATTCTATATCATTTTTTTGAATGCTGAATTTAATTGTTTCGCATAATATTGATCCGAGGAAACATAAGACTGACTTCGGCATCAAACGAGCTCAATTTATGTTACGGATAGCACGAGGACAGCTGATTGATCTGCCTATATACTTCCCCCTCCGCATCCCATCTGAGTCACGGTATTTGAGTGGAGGTAGCCTACTGTATGCATTAATGATCTCTAACCTCCTAGTCCAAGTGGGGGTTAATGTGCTAATAATAGAGCAAAGGCAACCACAGATCAGACCCCTTAACAAGATCACCTTCAGCAAGAGTGAGAACCACTTTTCGTAGGCTCGAATTAATATTCCAGGGCACAAGATAGTGGCACGGAGTGTGATCCAACTTCTACTGATGCCAGTGTTGACAGACAGGCTGCAGGGGCTACTATCACCGAGAAACAGTCCCTACTGGAGGAGCATCACATACTTTTGATCCAGTACATGTAGATGATCGTGGTGAGGATCACTGCGCCCATCATGGTTCACCTGCAAGAGATTAAGAGACGCATTACTGTTATCCAGAAGGACCTGGATAATCTTACAAAATAGTATTATTTTTTATTTGACTTTTTGTGTTGTATCAAACGTTGTCGATTAATTACTATATCATTTTTATTTGTTATATAGAGCTAGCTTGTTTATTGTCAAAAATCATTTTCCTTATTTTACTTACCGTTCATTGACACTCCCTAGAAGGTAATGTTTTTTTTACCATAATAAAACTCATTAATTAATTTTTAAATTAAGTATATAAAATTCTTAGGAATATGAAATATTTTAATTTACCATAAATAATTAATAAAAGTGAAATAACCCGAATGAGTACCATTTAAGCAAATAGAGAAGATAGGGTAAGAAAAATATTTCTGAAATAAAGAGATAGCGCATTCATTAAAACCAAATGAACTGTGTAGTACATGGGAGAGGTAAATCCAGCTGACCCTGTCAAAGGATTTAGCCATGTCAACTTTGAGCATAAAATTATTGCCTTTGATGTTTCTAGCAAGACTATGAGTAAGTTCTTGAGCCAATGAAATACTATTAGTAATGACTCTCCCTCGACAAAAGCCCCTTGGTGGGCCGAAATAAGCTTGAGTAAGAAGGTGGCAAGATGAGAAGCCAAAATTTTAGAAAAAATCTTATAAGACACTTGGCAAAGACTGATGGGTCTAAAATAAGAGAAAGTGGAGGGATCGTCCTTCTTAGGGATTAAACAAATGAAAGTGTGTTTCAAGAAAGGAGGCAAAGGCTCACCTCTGAAAAGATCAGTAATCACCTTAAAGAGGTCTGGATGGATAATAGACCAACAAGAGATGTAAAAAGAAAAAGAGAAGCCATTCGGACCAAGAGCTGAGTCTAAAGAGATGCTATAGACAGCTTGCTTTACTTCTTCTAACAAAGGAAGTTTGAGCATTAAAATATTATCATCATCAGAAACCAAGTTAGGAATTAAATCAAAAAAAAAGGTGGAAGAATGAGTCAAAGAAACAGCCAAGTGAATTATCTAATTCTCAGAGGAGGAAGAACCATCAGGGAGAGTAAGGGAGGTAATATTAGCCTGTTTTCCCCTTGTGAGCAACCGGATTGTCATTCACAAGCTATTGAGGCTTGTTGACCTTGACCGTTAGTTTTCTACAATCACTAACATCATGTCCCTGGATTCAATGCTTGCAACAACGAGGACATCTCTCGTACTCAATACGTTCCCAGAATCTCTCATCTTTGACACCAATCCAGATAATATTTTCTTTAGGAGCTGATAAGTCCATTTCTATGCAAATATGGACAAATGAAGGACAAGTGTGTGTAAGTGTGGGAAAATCAGTAGCAAGAGATTTTCCAAGGGGATGAGCAATAGCCTTAAGATAGGATTTGACACAGAAATTCAAAGGCAATAGGAGAAGTCTTACCCATACCGAAGAAATATGCGATTCCTCCTTTGGTGAAAAATCCAGAGACCATTTGAATAGTCTGAACAGTGCTCCTTCCATGATGTGTGTATCTCATGTCCAAGCTTTGGCTAGGTCTTCAGCTGATTGTAATTTTATCAACACATGTCTCGAATCAATAAGACCCATGATCGGAGGACATGTAATGGTCTTACTGAGTTTTCAAAGCAGAGCTATACTGGTTTAAGATCAAATAAGAGACACAAGAACTCAGAAAGAACACAAGATCAAAACCAAGAACCCGACGTTTGATTCCTTGAAAAGAGATTTTTGAGTAATCTCCAAACTCCTTACAAACCAACGAATTCACACTTAATTTTTTTCCAGATGCCTTTCGTTATACAAGGCTCTGTTATTTATACTAATATTACTCTATGAAACGTAGTCGTTTAATACAACTAATCAACTGAAAGAAATGGTTATTTACAATTGTCAAAACACATTGCATCACTTAAACTCAACGCAGCGTTTTATCTTCAATAGCCGTTAGACTTCAAATTGTCGTTATTGCCCCAAATAGCCGTTAAGGAACTACTGCTTCTTGTTCCTTCAGATTCCTAAAGCTTCTTGATTAGAAATTCACGCAAGATCATACTTCATGAATTCATTGCAAAAAAGATCCATTACATTCTCCCTCCCTTAAGACTCTTGTCCACAAAAGGTTGTTGAAAAATTTTATTTCTATTTCTTAGAGAACCTTGCCCACTAAATGTGGATAAAGCCTTCTTAGTTCCCACAAGGATTCCCAAGAACTGTCCTCCACAGGTGCTCCCAGCCACTTGATAAGAACTTGAGTAATGGGATGATTACCCTGTTTTCGTATCCTCCTTTCTAAGACTAACTCAGGCTCTGGCTGAATCTGACCTAATGCATCTGTTGGGGGAAGAGTTGGCAGTGGAGAAATGCCTTGGCCAAGCTTCTTTTTCAAACATGACACATGGAACATAGGGTGTATGGATGAAGAAGATGGCAACTGTAACTTATAAGCAACAGAGCCTATCCTTTGCAAAACCAGAAAAGGTCCATAGAATCGAGGAGCAAGCTTCATATTATGCCTCAGAGATACTGACTTTTGCCTATAAGGCTGTAACCTCAGAAACACCCAGTCACCAACTTGAAAGTTCCTCTCAGACCTTTTCTTGTCAGCATAGGATTTCATTCGATGTTGAGCCTTATGGATGTTTTCCTTTAACAAGGATAAAATCTGCTCTCTAGACTTTAACTGGAGATCCACAGCTTGATTAAGAGAAGTTCCAGGAACATATGACAGCAACTTGGGTGGAGGGTATCCATAAAGAGCTTCGAATGGAGTAATGGCTGTAGAAGAATGAGAAGTAGTGTTATAAGACCACTCGGCCATTGTCAACCAAGCAGACCATTCTTTAGGCTTCTGTCCAGCGTAACATCTCAGGTAAGTTTCCAAGCTTTTATTCACTGCCTCAGTTTGTCCATCTGATTGTGGATGGTAGGCTGAACTAAAATCCAATGAAGTACCCTGCAAAAGAAACAATTGCTTCCAAAAGGAGCTGGTAAAAACTGGATCTCTATCAGAAACTATGGATCTAGGCAACCCATGGAGTTTAAAAACACCAGAAAAGAAAATTTGTGCAACCTTAATGGCTGTGTAAGGATGTGATAAAGGAAAAAAATGAGCAAATTTTGTTAACCTGTCAACAACAACAAACACCACAGAATAGCCATTAGAGGATGGCAACCCTTCCACAAAATCCATGGAGATATCGTGCCAAGGAATTTCTGAAACAGGTAATGGTTGAAGTAGACCAGGGTATTGCACATTTTCATGTTTATTAACTTGACAGATTTCACACTCTTTCACCAATTTCTTCACATCACGTCTCATGCCTTCCCAAAAGAAATCCAATCTAGCCTTTTTAAGAGTTCTGTGATAGCCTACATGCCCTGCCTGAGGATTATTATGGATGAACTGTAAAACCTTTGCCTGAAAAGGTGAGGATGGTATCACAACCAACTTACCCTTCCTTAACAATAAACCTTGTTGCAAAAAGTAGTGTTTAGGACCTTCTTCACCTCGTTGCAATTTGGATAGGATCTTAGAGGTTTTGGGGCACGAGGAATAACTATTCTTGAGTTCCTCGATCCACTAAGGGGTAGGAAAAGATATTAGAGCAACCGTGGCTGATTCCTCTTCATTTCTTTTAAATAGTGCATCAGCTACTACATTTTCTTTACCCTTCTTATAAACTATTGTAAAATCATATCCAATTAGCTTAGAAACCCACTTGTGTTGCGCCTCAGTTCCCACTTTTTGTTCAATCAAGTATTTTAAGGCCTGTTGATCAGTCCTTACCTTAAAGGTATGGCCAAGTAGATAAGGCCTCTATCGGGTTACTGCAGAGACAAGAGCTAACAACTCTTTCTCATAGGCGGATAGCAACAAAGCTTTACCCTTTAAAGCCTTGCTATAGAATGCAATTGGGTGACGTTCTTACATAAGAACAGCTCCCAATCCAATGCCTGAGGCATCACATTCAATAATGAATGTCTTTGAGAAATTTGGTAATTTTAAAACTGGGGGATTGCTGACAACCTTTTTCAAGGCTTCAAAGGCATTGGTTGCTGCTTCATTCCAGTGGAATGAGTCTTTTTTTAACAAGCAAGTCAATGGGGCTGCGATGGACCCATAATCCTTGATGAATTTTCTGTAATAGCCAGTAAGGTCCAAAAAACCTCTCAAAGATTTCAAGGTTTTAGGGCTAGGCCATTGCCTCATGGCCAAGGTTTTGGAAAGATCGGCTTGAACTCCCTTGCCTGAGATAATATGGCCCAAGTACTCTATTTTAGTAACCCCAAACTTACATTTTGACATCTTAGCATACAAAGTATGTTGTTCCAATGTTTGCAAAACAGATTTTAAATGTTGAACATGCTCTTCTATATTTCTGCTATAAACCAGTATGTCATAAAAAAAAACTAATACAAACCTCCTCAGAAAGGGTTTGAAAATGTTATTCATTAATCCTTGGAAGGTGGCAGGTGCATTGGTAAGCCCAAATGGCATTACCAAGAACTCATAGTGTCCCTCATGAGTTCGAAAGGCTGTTTTGGGAATGTCTTGTTCTCTAACTCGAATTTGATGATAACCAGCCCTCAAATCCAACTTAGAGAACACTTGTGCACCAAAAAGTTCGTCTAACAACTCATCAATGACAGGTATAGGGAACTTGTCTTTGATAGTTTCTTGATTAAGTGCACGATAATCAATGCACATTCTCCAAGTGCCATCTGATTTTTTAACTAGTAATACAGGAGATGAAAAGGGACTTTGGCTGGGTCTTACTACCCCAGAAGCCAATAGATCATGCACAATTTTTTCAATTTCAGCCTTCTGGTAATGGGGATACCTATATGGCCTAACTGAAACAGGAATTGTACCCTCTTTAAGATTAATAGGATGGTCAAAATTTCTATTAGGTGGCAACCCAACAGGGTCTGAAAAAACCCTTGGATATTCCTTCAATATTTCAGTAATGACCCCTGGAACACACTCGGGTACTTCTCTCTAATCTACAGCCATTAGTTGTAGGAACCACCCTTGGCCATTAACAAAATCAGGCTTAAGCCATTTGTCCCCCATCAATAAATCAATAGTGCCAGTGTTACTTCCTTGCAACATTATCTCCTTCCTTCCCAACCTGAAACCTATTGACATTTTAGTGAAATCCCAGTGACTAGGCCCCAAATTTTTAAGCCACTGCACCCCCAGGACAATGTCACAGCCTCCCAATGATAACACATGAAATGGGACTGAAAATTTAGACCCTTGGATCTTGATTACTTCTTCACCTCTTCCTCGACTCAGGACCTTGGCCCCATCGGCAACTCTGACCTACAAACTTGTATCCCTCTCAATCCTTAACTTAGCCTCTTGAACCACTAGTGGATCCAGAAAGTTATGAGTACTTCTTGAATCCACTAAAATATCAACAGCACAAGCCCCAATTCTCCCATGCAATCTCATTGCATTGCTGGTAGAACAGCCTGAGATAGCATTAATGGACACCTCTACACTCTCCTCCCCTTCCTGTTGGACAACAGCCTGTCCATCTTCATTTCCTGGACACAACTCATCCTCCTCCATCATAGGTGAATCTGAACTCTCTTGACCAACTTGCAACAGGTAGACATTAGGGCTCTTACATTTGTGAGTGGGATTCCATTTCTCATCGCAGTGATAACAAAGACCTCTCCTCCTTTTCTCATCCATTTGGGAAGAGAACAGTTTCTTGACTGGTATAGGATTTTTTTGTACTACAGCACTATCCACAGCCTTTATTTGTTGATTTTTATCTGCATTCAAACCATTACTTCTCCAAGATTTTCTAGAAGCCCATAAGTATTCTTCTTGGATCTTTGCAAGCCCAAAGGCTGCATTCAAATTGATAGGATTGAGAATACGAACAGGCAATCGAATCTCATCCTTCAAGCCACTCATAAAGCAGCTTAATTTAAGTCTTTCGAATAGTCCCTTGAGTCTATTAGATAAGGACTCAAACTGCGCTTTGTAACTAGCCACAGTGGAAGTTTGTTTTAGACGAGTCAAGGCCTCCATGGGATCATCATAGGCCGTAAGTCCAAACCGTACTAGAAGGGCCTTTACAAAAGAATCCCAACTATTGAAAATGCCACCATCGGCAGCATCTTGATACCACACGAGGGCTTCACCCTCCATGTGATAAGAGGCCATAAGAAGCCTCTGGTTCAAGGAGATTTGGTGGAACTCGAAATACTGAGTTGCCTTAAACACCCAAGCAAACGGATTGGTTCCTTCAAAGTGAGGGAAATCCAATCTGACTCCTCGAGGCCAGGAACCCCTGGCATTAAAATTTTGTGGCATACCAAAGGTTCCCTCGTCTGAGTTCACACCCCCCAAAGAACTAGAATTATGTTGTTGTGTTTCAATTAAAGATTGCAACATAGCAGTTAACTGGTCTAACCTTCCTATAATCCCAGAGATTGCAGTATGATGCTCTTCGAGTTGCTCACGCATCCCTTCATGCTGCCATAAGGACTCTTCTTGTTGGGCCTTCATTGCTGCTGCTGCCTGTGTATTATCTGTCATGTGAGGACTGCCCTACTGATACCACTTGTAATGGTCTTACTGAGTTTTCAACGCAGAGCTATACTGGTTTAGGATCAAATAAGAGACACAAGAACTCAGAAAGAACACAAGATCAAAACCAAGAAACTGACGTTTGATTCCTTGAAAAGAGATTTTTGAGTAATGTCCAAACTCCTTACAAACCATCAAATTCACACTTAATTGTTTTCCAAATGCCTTTCGTTATACAAGGCTTTGTTATTTATACTAATATTACTCTATGAAACGTAGTCGTTTAATACAACTAATCAACTGAAAGAAATGGTTATTTACAATTTTCAAAACGCATCGCATCACTTAAACTCAACGCAGCGTTTAATCTTCAATAGCCGTTAGACTTCAAATTGCCGTTATTGCCCCAAATAGCCGTTAAGGAACTACTGCTTCTCGTTCCTTCAGATTCCTAAACCTTCTTGATTAGAAATTCACGCAAGATCATACTTCATGAATTCATTGCAAAAAAGATCCATTACAGGACGAGCAAGATTCCATTTGCTAAAGATGTGATTTCGAATGGCATCCATTTGAGGCCTACCCTTAGATAATTTCGCTATCAATGCGTATTGGAGTGTAGCTTCTGATCGTTGAACCTCAAGCAGGGTGAAGAATATTGTCAGTTTGCCATTTTTCGTTTGGGCTTGCTTCAACAGTAAAGCAATGTTGGATATTGAGATTGAGGTGAGCTCTAATCGATTAGATTCACCCATAGTGGTCGCGTAAGACTTGGAAGGTGTTTCATGGTTCTTAGGAACATTTTGGTTTTCGGGTGATTTAGGGTTAATAGGTGGGTTCTCCATTTAAGAAGAAAAATGGATTACAAGAAACAGAGGGATTGAAATCATGAAGAATAGATGTGAAAACTGGAAATGAAAACAAGATTAAAGTGCAAAAGGGAAGAGAAAGTAGGAGGGGATGAAGTCGGCGATGAGGGTTAACCTCCCGACCCTTCAAAGAGCAAAAGGGTAGAATAGTCATCTCAACCTCATACCTACAATCAAAAAATCATCTCGACCCTTCAAAGAGCAAAAGGTATGAGCAAAAAGGTATGATAGTCATGCAAGTAACCATGAATTTTTCGAGGTTGAGATGATTTTCTACTTTTCATATGGTGATGGATCAGCAGTTGAAGATAACACTTGATTGACAACGGCAACGTTTTGCTTGGTGCGAAAACCAGGAGGAAATTTATGGAGTTGGTAGTTAGAGGTGGCAATATGTGACATGACCTGTAAACCCAACACGAAATTAGAGGGTTTAGGTTTAATGTTAACGGGTTCGGATCAAAATGGGTTGACCCGTTAAGACATAATTTATAAACGGGTCAACTTGCTTAACACGAAATCAACCCGTTTTGACATGTTTAGAATTTATTTCAAAATTAAAATATTATTATTGTTAAAGTTGTAATATTTGTATTTCTTAGTATGCTTATATTTTTATTATTTTTATTGTTGGGATTGTAATTTTAGACCTATGCTCATATTTGTTATTGTATGGTTTATAATATATGTTAAAATTTGAAAAATATGGATATACATTTTTTAAGATATTGTAGTTATTAATAAATATATTTAAACTTTTATATAAATTATGTTAATCAGGTTAAATGAATTATGCGTTTTAATTCAACCCATTTACATGAAACAAACGGTTTTAAATGAGTCATGTCGTGTCAACATATTTCTAATTATTAAAATAGTCAAAACGTGTGACACGATATGACCCATTATCTAAATGGATTGGTTAGAGTTTGGAAGTTTGACATGTTTAGCTTAACGGGTTAGGTTTGGGTTGACCTATATAATCCAATATTCATGACTTGACGTGACCCGAAAACACGATTTGTCACCCCTATTGGTAGCATTTGTCAACGTGTCCAAGAACTCCACAATGAGAGAAAATAGGCTTGTCCTTAGTGTAAGACTTGGTAGAACGAGATGTATCAGCCTTTGCTAAGAGAGCAATAGGTCCAGTAGAAGAGAAATTAGAGGATCCTATTTCTCTGACTCTCTTCTTGCAGCACAAGTGAGAAAACCTTGTCGATAATTGGTAGTGGATCCATCAACAAGACTTGACCACGGACATGAGAGAAACTATCATTTAATTCCAATATAAATTGAAGAACGCACTGCTGCTGTTGGTAGGAAATCAAGGTGCTTAAAGCTCCACAAGTACAGTTTAGGAATGGATAGTAGTTTTGGAGTTCATCCCAAAGGGCCTTTCATACGAGTGTAATACACACTCACAGATAGTTGGTCTTGGGATAAAGAAGAAACGGCTTGTTGCAGATGAAAAATTTGTGGTCCATTACGTTTAGTGAAATGCTTTTTCAGATCATGCCTCATTTCATATGCAGAACTAGCATAAATCACGCTAGAAGCAATTTCTTTGGAAATAGAGTTCAAGATCCAGGAAAGAATCACTGTTGCAGCGATTCCAAGCAGTGAACAAAGCATCATCTGAACCAGAAGGTTGTGAAATGGTGCCATTAACGAATCTAACTTTATTCTTGGTTGTTAACGCCATCATCATTGAGCGACTCCAGGTGTGATAATTATCACCTGTTAGGGGCTGTGTAATAAGGATAAATCCATGATTGTCACCGTGGTGGATACAATAAGGACTAGAAATGTCCTCTATAACAATGGCAGCGGCGGGATTGGTTGAATGAGGAGAAGAATTAGCCATTAGGGACTAATCTAATGCCATGAAAACAGGAAGGTTCAGGAAGGTGAAAAAGTTTCTTCTGTAGTGCATTGCAAAGAATGTTACATAAGGCTCTGTTTTATATACACAGTGAACAAAGGCGGGAAAAAAGAATTACAAATATTTAACTAACTTCTCTATTACACTAATTACAATTTCTACAGTTAATAGTCGCCAAGTCCTTGCCCAAGCACAAGTCCAACCCTCCCCCTCCTGACAGCTACTCTGCTTGAATGCCCAACAATATAAGTTATTTTTCTCTATATGCATGGCTTCAAGGTTATGTTGTTATAAGAGTTCATGTACATTTTACATATCTATCATCTATGAAAAGCAGGGGCCTGATTCATCAGCCTAATTTGTGTGATCCATTGGCTTCATGATCCATAAATCCTATCACTTACATGTAGGAGTTCTAATTTGAATGTCTTTAATGAAGCTCCAATCTTGGTATCAACGTGCATATGTCATGATCTTCTCTTCCTGAATGAGCGTTTGGCTTTGGTATATATATGCAGGAACTGGGTAAAATTTGGCAAGTTTGACACTCTTATGCAGCCGAGCAAAAATACATTTTAATATTTGTTTAGAACCTCCAACCCCACCACCTTGGAAGCCATGATCTGCAGATGCAATAATCCCACTGTGGTGTGGATTTTTGTTTCTTTGTCCCTTTAATTTTGTTTTTTCAGCTTTCTCTGTGTACAAAAACATCTGTTATGTGATTCCCAGCAGATTTATAAATACAAACATCCTTAGACATTTTCAATTTTTATTTATATTATTAGACATTTTCATTTGTATATCGTATTTCATATTTGACCATGGCCATGCTATGCTCTCTTTCCGAGAGGTTTTTTTTTTTAACTGATAAATATTTCAAGAAAACATGTGGATGGGTATGAATTACAAAGGTAAAACAAGTTATTGTTTTCATCAATCAAGGTGCATTCTTGGGCTCTGCCACCAACTTACAATGAATCTTGGATTTGTTTAGCTTAAATTATGGAATTGCTGCCTGATTTTCTGAGGAGCTTTTCGTTATTCTAAGAATAAGAGATATGCCCTGCATTACTATTGACTATAGCAGGAGCCTGGCTCTTCAGGAGCAACTCTGCCTGGTCCAGCCACAGGAGCAGCTGCCACTCCTCTTTGATTCAGTAAACACCTGAAATGTGCCAACCTTCCAGTAACTTTTCTCGGATCCTTAGCTAGCTTGTCATAAGGCGTCCAAAGTCGCTCTTCATTCAAAGGGGACAAAACAAGAAAGACGATATATATCAGTGGAAAAAATTAGTAAAACTAGTTAATCTAACAAATACCCATATAGATGCCACTTTAGCAGCTGCTCAAATTCTTACAAGTTACAACACAAATCATGAAGATAGCATATGGCTATACCAGCTTCAGATGGATTCCCGATGGGTTTACTTAATAATGTGAAAGGGACAACTTCATCTCCAATGATGCTTAAGAACAAAAGAATGACTAATATTTTCTCGGTGAATGAAGAAGCAAACATTAAAAAAACTCTCAATGTCCTTGGCATCTATGAAAGCCTATACACTTGAGAGACAGTCATAATGCCAAGAAGATTACAAGTATCTTGAGTCTCCAGTATCTCTTTCATAGATTTATGGGCAGAAAAACATAACATACCAGGAATTTAATTTGACAGTGAAAAAATAATACTTACCTGCAGCTGCTGCAGCTCGTGGCCATATGGTTGGTTCAATATCTGACCCATCAATGTGTTCACCCCACATGCATACCTCACCACCTATAACTAGTTCCTGCTGCTTGGGGTTTGTGATATTAGTGAGTGGCTCGTTCATATAGAACTGCTGCCATGTGACATCTAGGTGATCCAAGTACCACTTGTCCTGGTTGCTTACAATGCACCTTAAACCAGATGCAACCACTTTCTGAGCAACACCACCTCCAAGCCTAACAGGAAAAATGAAAATTGTAGGCGAGAAATCAGCCCCATCAGAAATCTCACGCTGTCAGAATATATAAAGAAAAGGCAACATTTATGGATTCGAATTTGAAGCCAAAATACGAAATCATGCTAGCAGATGTGTTATCCTTATTTCATAATTTTTTTTTTTTTTCCTAAACATCCTTATTTCATAATTATTACAGGAAATTTTTTGCCCAATATGCATTTCTATATTTTAACATGTTGAAAATTAATAGTAAAAAGGAACGATTCCTGATCACAATGCATGCATTTAATTATTATCTTCCAGGAAAAAAAAAAAGTAATTCAAGATCAGCAATCTTGTGAATTTCTTCAGATGAAAATGGGCATTATGACCAAAAATCCATGAGCAGAGGTAAATGATGCAGGAGCCTCCAACTTTAGATCATGCAATTAAGGACATACCAGTTGTGCACCACAGTCTTTCTGCTCAATTTATTGCCAAAATTGTTAAAAGTCTCTTCCCTGTAATTTTCATGCGTGAATAAGATTAAAGGTCACAAAACTACTTCTATAAGCTCATGAATAAAATCGTACCAGTTAATAATTTCATATCCATGGGCCAAAGCTATGTTCTGTGCACGCAACACAAAATACTGATAAGCTTGAGATTCGTTCATACTATGCTTAGTTAACCTGCACATAAAAGTTATCGCGAGCATCATAGGCTATCTCTAAAATGTTTCTGGGTAATAAATGTTGAGCGAGTATAGTTTCCATGTCCTTCTTGAGACAATGCAGTAAAATAGACCATAATCAGAGATTATGCTAATCAAAATTTAACATGTTAAAAATTCCTCCTAATGGTAGCAGCAAGATGATAATTTTTGGGAATGAAGAATTAATTGTATGGGGTTGACTAAACCCAATGAATGGACTACTGCAGAAAAAAGCTTCCGCTGCTTAGTGCAAAAGCCGAAATGGAGTAATGCTAGATATAGTCATGGATTGTGCAAGCACCGCACATTCCTTTTGAAAAAAAGTCGGGTCCACTATTAGAAAATTATTTTTTTCATATGGGTCCCATATTAACTCATTTTTTCAAAAGGAGTGCGCTGCCCTTGCACACTTTATAACTGCAAATATCATTTCTCTTTATGTAATGCAAACACGATGATATGTGAGTTCTTAAAAATCTAAAGATACAATGTGGTGGGGATATGCTAATTAACTAACATATTAAAATATTTTAAGCATATATTATGCTATTTTTTAGGTTAAGAGATAAATAACGATCATCAAGAATCATAAAATGTATGAATGATGAAAACTAATTAGAAGCTATGAATAGCAATACATGTAATAAAATTATTTATATCTAATATTCATATAGAGAAGATTTTAAAGGTGTCGAACTTTCTAAAACACTAGATCTTGCACTATATACTTGAGAGTCCTTTTTTCATAAGGAATTTTGACTTTTGCCACCAAAAGCATGTGTCATGTCCCAGCTGTATTCTACCATGTACCGAACTGTATCCATGGGGAAAAAAATATCTTTGATGGATGCAAATTTGATATGAATTCCACCATGTCAGTACCGGATAAAGGTTATATACCATAGCAGTGGCCATTTTGAAGCATCCATGCTTCCTATTCAACCATATATGATGCCGATATGACGCAATATATTAACTAAACTGTAGGTACACCAGAGGACAAAGACTGGAAGAGAGCTGAGTCCCAGATTCCTCTAAATCCCATAACAATGGGCAGCTAAAACTTGTTAGCAATGTGGCAAATTTATGGATTTCCCAAGCCTTATAAATTTAACTTGATGCAGAAAGGAAAGCCCTTTCTTAGGCATTTAAGGCTTACACCATGAAGTAGGATCACACTCTACAGTAAATTCAGAACATGTGGGAACTATGCAGGGAACTCTCTGCACCTGTGTGATCAATTTACTCCCAGTAGAAAGTATATGACATTTTCTGGAGAAGGGGAGAGAGAGAGAGAGAGAGAGAGAGAGAATAGATGTTAGAAATTAAGATGTTACCATTTCCTTACATGAGGAGTCAATATCCAGCAACCTGAAATGAAATATGTAATTATGTGTCATTAAATTATCACCATCAAATTATCAAGTTTAGGACTATCTAAAATCAGATAATGAGTGGTGGCCAGCATGTATAGATATGGATACAGAAGATCTGTATCATAAGATTAATTTGAACAAATGCAAGCAACGTCTGAGTCAACACATATTGCTGAACCAATGGATACTGAATTCTTAGGCTCATAAGATTGGGAGAGAAGAATATAAACATTGCCCCACATGCATTTTTTTTAAAGCTAATCTCTACATATAAACATTACATGCATATATATTGAGCTATATGAATCAAGCTTATAATAAGAGAGCCCTTCAAACCATTTTAGCTCCACAAAGAATAGTTTTAAGAGGGAATTAGACAGCATATAAAATTCTAGCAACTCTTGGCACTTAAAGGCTTCAAATTAAAATATAATCCTATCATGAAAGATGATGGAGAAGATTGATTCTCTAAGAAAACAATCGCCAANGCCCTTCAAACCATTTTAGCTCCACAAAGAATAGTTTTAAGAGGGAATTAGACAGGATATAAAATTCTAGCAACTCTTGGCACTTAAAGGCTTCAAATTAAAATATAATCCTATCATGAAAGATGATGGAGAAGATTGATTCTCTAAGAAAACAATCGCCAACATAATTTTACTTGGTTAGAGGATAATAGAAACAAAATTGAAAGTCAACTGTTTATTGATACTTACTTGTATCAACCTCATCGCCTCCCAAGTGAACAAATCTAAACTTAAAAACCTTACTGAAATCTGCAACATAAAATAATTTTAAAAAAAAAAAAACACTAATTATTTCCCTTTTCATTTTGACAATAGTATTCGTGCTTTCAGACATCAAAGGTACCATTTTGTTAATGAGGAGGATGGTACCGTGTTGTCAAGAAAAAACTGACANCACTTATTATTTCCCTTTTCATTTTGACAATAGTATTCGTGCTTTCAGACATCAAAGGTACCATTTTGTTAATGAGGAGGATGGTACCGTGTTGTCAAGAAAAAACTGACATTACCTGATAGAATTCCATCTATTACTTTAAAGGTGAATTCATTGCTGACATCAAGTGGTTGCTGACAACTCTTTGACGGCCACAGAGAAGGATAGCCAATCCCCCTAAAGATTTAAACTATAAGCACCAAGACAACTTTGTGCAATGTCATTACAAAAGCATTAATCTCTAGACTTTGAGGGACCACAATGTGTATAAAAAACCAAGAACATAAAACAGAAGGAAAGAATAGTATAAATTTGTGAAGATCTCAAATAAGTAACCCAATTAGATAGTAAAGTGAGAGCAGCATAGACGCTAGCACTCCTTTTGACGTGAAAATCACAAATCCTTGCATTTTTAAGGAAAGTTCTACCTGTCCTGATATCCCTCTGAGTAGGGAAAGATTTGCTGTCTCTTTTTATGAGTCAGAACACCAGCACCTTTAAAATGGGGTCTTTATTTTCCCAGTTATCCAAATGCTTTGAAGTAGTGTAAGCTTAGAATTTTTTTTCCAGTTCTTGCAATTATGCTCTCAGATTACTTGTCACGGTTTACATATTTACTTACTGGAGAATAAAATCAACTTCAAAACTTAACTTATAAGGTTGCCTTCAACAAACTAAAGCAGTTATTAGGCTAAGTTAAACAGAAAAGACAAATATTAGGGCTAAACAACCTTGTTAAGAAGTATGTTAGAGAGACAATCAAACTTTTCTAGCTGCAGGTAGCAGATCTATGTCCAATAGTTACATTAGGCCATGGTAACGGTCTATGAAACTTAGGTATGTGCAAAGTTTGAAGTGAAATAAGGTCTAGTGGCTTTTTTGATAAGTTGACAAGATGTTCAATCTTCCTAGAATAATGTAAAGGAAAAACAATTAAAAAACAAGAAACTACAATGAGCAATAATGGTTAGAGAGCAACAGAATTCAAATTCACATAAGAGATAGTTGCAAAAGAATGTTGATCAAAGGAAAAGAGTGATGGCTCGTTGCATGCATAGCAAGTAATAGTGGATTTAAGTCAATGCACTGAGCAATTATCAGGGATCAATTAATTTGGCAAAGGAGTTTTTTTTTTTTTTTATTCTCTTTTTCTACATTGAAGAAGAAAGTAACGAGAAAGGAAAGAGATCATAGTTACCATGAGAGAGCGTGTCCTGGAACATCAATTTCAGCCAATACATTAATCCCTCGTCTTTGAGCATAACTGTGTTATTAACAATTCATGTATTAGATGAAATAAATTATAGAAGATAGATCAATATTCAGATGATTTAGTCAAGGTGAAAGTTTCTTGCCTCACAATTTCTGCAGCGTCGGCAAATGTATATCGTTCTGAAATTGAATATGCACCATCCCACAGTTTTGGATATGAAGGTATCTCCAAAGGGAAAGACTGTGTATCTACAATGTGCCAGTGCAACACATTCTGCATGAAAGTGGGCAAGATAGGTAGCATATGGGTAAGTTTGTCAAATCTGTTGTTTGCATTAAAGTAATTAGTTATTTGTACCAATCAAAGCGCAGAGTGTATGGGAAGTAAAACTTAACTCTAGGTCCACCAAACTCTCACGACAAATTACATTAACTGACGACCTTTTATTTTTTATTTTTTCTAGGACTGATTTATTCATATATATATATTTTTTTTTTTAAATATATTTTCCTACATATCTCTACATTGATTGAAGCAGACCACAAAATCAGCACATAATTGAAGAAACACAGAATAGTCTTATCCCTAGAAAACCCCTCTTACCCCTTGTCACTGTGGCATTCCCTTGCGTTCTGTATATAAGAGTCACCTACCTATTCTCTTCTAGCTGTTTAATGATAACGGCCCAAAAGGCTGGTGACAATATTCGATATCCATTTTACTGGTTATTACAAATTTTAACACTACTAGCACTCAGTAAAGTATTCAATGGTCTCATCCACCCAAATGAGAAACACGAAAATTCATGAAGGCCTCATTTGTTTTCAGGAAACATCTCATCTCATTTCAATTTCATTATTACAACTTTCCCAAATTTTAATACAAAATAAAATAAACAATTCAACTTTTTCAAATCCCAAAACAAAAATAATATTAAAAAATATATTATAACAATACTTTATTTAACTTTTTAACTTTAATCTCAACTCATCTTATCTCATCTCCGAGAATAAACGAGGCCTAAGCCAACAGTTTTCAAGCTTTCTACCACAAATAATTGGGTTCCACATTGGACGGGTGAAGCTTATAGTAGTCATTATCTGCTCTAAAAAGTAATATATCAACACATTCTAAATTATGCTATCTACCCAATCAAAGATCCAAGAACAATTGCAGCAATATGCTGTGATATGGAACTACATGAAATCTTGATGTTAGAATTGTGCTCGTAAGCACAGTTAGGAAATATAAACTGAAAACCATTGGGCAACAAGTTATAGAGTCCATACCAGTTTTGAATAGGCCATCGAGTCAATAACTTTCTTTATTACTGGCAATGGCAAATAGTGTCGCGATGTATCTGCAGCAATAAACAAAAAGGAAGAATTGGATCCACTTATATCATGCTCTGAATAATCATCTTCTTTTGCCATGGTAACTCACAGCAGTTATGGAGCCCAGTAAGTTGACAAAAGACCAACAGCAAACAAAGTGAAGCTAACTTGAAACTGAATATTTATAAATCAATGCCAGTGGTTTTTGGAACAAAAGGCATCCCCTAACCGCCATGAAAAAGGGGTGGATGGTTAGATCTAGGGTTGAATCTCATAATGGTATCTTAGATGAATTTCTCTTGCCATGTCTTTAGCCTCCCTATCAATACTTCTGTTAATACTATATGCACAAATAGCATGAAGTGCATGTATATACAGGTGACTCCAGGCTCATACAATTTGCTCCTGTCACTCCACTCTGATTAGTTATGTAAAAGAAAAACCATCAGCTAATTAGTAGTTTGTGCACTAAAAACTAAATAGATGAATTGGGAAAAAATGGAAAATTGTATAACACTTGATATGAAATTAGTTGAACTAAACATTTAATCCTTACAATTTATAGGATACAATTTAAGTCAAAAAGTGTTAAATATGTACATTATAATCTAAAAGGAGAAAATAAAAAATAGAGATTAAAGATTTTTAAATAAGAAGATTATGTTCTCAAACAAGAAAAAAAGAAAGAAAATAGAACACATCAACAATCAGCAGTAAACTGACAATTCAAGGAGTACAAGAAAGGCATCTTACCTAT
>QEOT01009390.1:144823-175244 GCA_003123785.1 Pterocarya stenoptera
GAAATCATGGTTTTTTGGTCATATCAGTTAAGGCTTGCCATGTTAGACAGCAACACCTATTATGCTGTCCCACTGCAATTCGCCCCTTAGTTGTATCTATCTGTGGCCAATTCATAGACTACCACACAATGATCCATAAAGTAGCCAGGGTTTCTTTAATCAAGTCTATAGAATGTGGAACTTATCGGCATGACTAGCAGATTCTACAGAATGTATTGGCTAATTTTTTAATGGAAAAATTTGTGTGAAAACTGTCGAAAATGCAAATCGGTGGCCAATATATGCACTATGCTTGAAGTTCTTTGAAAAAAACTTACTCTCATTAATTTTTCATGGTTTGTTGTCCACCCACCTGATAAATTTGTTTAAGACGTACTTTTTTCATGGTTTGTTGTCCACCTAACTGATAAATTTGTTTAAGACATACTTTTGTAATTCATTAAATGTGTCAACATCATGGGAAACTTCTAACCATAGACAAGCTGAGGAAGCGTGACTGTTTTATAATGGATTGGTGCTTCATGTGCAAAAGGAATGGCGAATCAATGGACCATCTACTTTTTCATTGTGATGTGGCGAAGGCTATATGGGATTTCAGAAGGCTATATGGTATGAAATCTTTGTAAGGCTGGGCATTGCTTGGGCAATGCCAAAGAGGGTGGTGGACCTTTTGGCTTGTTTGTGCGGAATATGGGGAAACCGTCAAGTAGCGGATGTTTGGAAGATGGTGCCCCTATGTCTTGTGTGGTGTATATGGAATGAGAGGAATGGAAAATGTTTTGAAAATAGAGAACGCTCATTGGGGGGGATTAGAGACTTATTTTTCCAATTTTTGTTACTTTGGGCTAAGGCTATTGTATTAGAGGGGGGTGAATTTTAATGACTTTTATACCACCTATGTACTTGGGCTATGCCTAATTATGAGGATCAATAAATTTTCTTACTTATCAAACAAATAAATAAATGTGTCAACATATCAACGTATTAGCTCAATGGGAAACAAGTTATATGGGTAAAATGAATACTTCTGACTTTTCTGCCAGGTTGAAATCTATCCGCAAGTATGTTATCGGATAATAAATGGAATACTTACGAAGGATGACGGAGGTACTTATTTTTTAAACCCCCTTAGTCACTATCCTTATTACATACGTCAAGCTAATTCTCAATTTTATTATTGTCGACAACAAAGTATATCTAAAATGAAACTTTAATTGGTGCGAACAAGCAGAAAAAGAAGAGGTTGCACTCACTTCCAGATGCGCATAAACAGGCTTCCCAGAATCCGGAACTGATAACTTATATGACTCATCGATACCATATTGTAACTGCAAAGCAAGGAATATCTTTCAGTAATAAAGTTCTGGGTTTGTCTGTACAAACGACCAAAAAGCATCTCTTAGATGGAAATGTTCCCATATCAAATACGCTTGGAGCATTTTGAATAACAGAGACAGGTAAACCAAAATTAAATGAAGTTACGCAAATAGAGAAGAACTTGGATCTAAAAGAAAACTCTTCACACAAATCATTATAACAAATTAGCCCTCGTCTCTTAATCATAACAAAAAGAAAATTATCTTAGTGCTTAATCACGCTACATACTGGAATTTAATTTAAAAATCATTCCCATGCTAACATATTGGGGAAAAAAAGCATTATCCGGGACCAGATGGACCAGATGCCAGTTCAAGAACAATGGACACAAGTTACCCAAAAAACAAACCCACATCTACAGAAATCCCAAGCATACAGCCAACTCCAAATCATGAAAAGAAATACCACCTCATCATCCGCTGTCAAAACAACCACGTGCAGACCCTGAAGCAGAAGCGAAGTATCTATACCAGAAAAATTAGCATCGATAACATGAGCAACTTGGATCACATCGAGTAACCTTGAGAACCCGTCCTTCAAAATCCCAGAAGCATCATTATACTTGCTTCCCTCAGTCTTGAGCTCAAAATCCTTACTGACGTAGAGAGTCCGATGTTCCCCGTGGCTCACCGACATGGGCATTGGCCATATGTTGAGCCTATCCACACTAACCGCATCTATTGCAAGCACTAAAATCGACACCAACACCAAAAACACAAACACTTTCTTCCCCATCGCAAATCTCTCCAATCTCCTACAAAAACCCACCAAAAGACTGCAAAGGAAGCTAATATGATCAGTGGTAGAGAACTAGTAGGTAGCTAGCTTACCTACCTAACAGGAGGTGAAGGAAGTTGGAGAATGTGGACTGAGTGGCCTCGGGTGACGAATCTCTAAAGATGAACGAATGGAGCAATATGTTTGGCTGAAAAGGAAGAATGTAGAATTTGGTAATTCTCCATTGTTGCCATTAAGTCGGTAATGTCTGTTACTAAATTGTCTCGGAATAAAGCGGGCCGAGGCACAGTGGAGGCTGCTCAGGCTGGAGTGCGTGCGCCATTTTTTAATTTTTTTCGCCTTACCTGTCTTCGTGTTTTCATTAATTTTACGAACTTCACGTGTAGAGTTTTCAATCAGGACCGTGAATCAAAGTGGGTCCCTCTCTAAGACGAATATGAGCTGTCGGTAAGCCATGGGCTGTGTCTCAATCTGCTTCTAAATCCCCGCTGTCCAACGGAGTTTTTCTAAACGACAAAAGTTAATAAACTGCGAACGTCGTATCGGTTATATTTTCCGTCGGGCCTCAAACACAGAAAAAAATTTGTTATTCCATTTCCAAGCCTCGCGAGAGTATAAGCTGTTTAGAGAAAATGAAATGATATATTTAAAATAGTAATAAGATTTTTTAATTAAAATAAAATAAGATAAAATAAAGTGTGTTTGGATAGTAAAATTAGATAAGATGATTTTAACTTTTTGAAAATTTGATAAAATAATACGTCATTGGATCCCACCAATTATTGAAAAATATTTTTAATTATTGGGTGAAAAATATTATAAATATATTAAAAATAAGTAATATCTATTATTAATTTAACAATACATAAATACTTTGACTTTCCCAAAATATATTTTTGGTGGTTCGTAGTGATTATTTCAATATTTTCAAATATGTACGTATTTTTTTGTTAAATGAAATTATTTTATGACCTATTTAGTATAGAAGAATTATATGCATCAGCCACTATCTACTTTTACACACCATACTTTTTTCATAGAATATGAGATGTGAGGTATGGGATAGTGAATAAAATAATTAATAGATAATTATTATATATATTAAAAAAATGTGTGAGTGGTAGTGTTTAATAATATAATTATTATTAATTATATTAAAAAAATAATTGTTATAATTATTATATATAATACCTCTACAATATATTAATTATTATAAAATAAAATAATTAATAGATAATTATATATATTAAAAATGTGGTAGTAAACATTACTATAAATGTATTGTAGAGTTATTGTAAAAGTAGAGGAAACTTTGTAGTAGTAATGTAGCGTTACTGTAGAGGGGAAGGGGCGTGAACTGAAGATAAATTCGTAGGGATTGGGGAAATAAAGGGACGACATGTCATTGAAGAAGACAGTACTTTTCACTATTTACTATCAAACACTAATTGCATTTATTGACAAATCAAGATGAGATACAAATGAGATATATCTATCTGTGTATTTCACCGTCTAGATAGATAGATTAAACTAGCCGTAAAGGCCAGATAAGATAGTTTGTATCTCATTTGATCTAAATCAGCCCTAATATGCATATAATAAATTTAATTAATAAAATTTATATTCTAAATCACACCGCCTAGTTTGAAAATATAATATTTTAAAAAATATATGTTAATCATTAATCTTAAATATTTTTTAATACGATATCAAATAATTAATAAAAAATAAAACACAGTAAATAGTGTAACGGGCAAAAGTAATTAATTCAGTCAATTTTTTGTGGGCGGTAAAAGTAATTCTCAATCCACATTTTGTAACGGGCATAATTATTTAAAGTGTTTTATTATTCCTCATTATTCCTCATATGTCATATATTATATTTATATTTATTTTTTATTTTTTATTATAATTTTTTAGTTTTATTCTTCTTAAATTAATTAAATTATTCTACTTATCATTTATACATCATATATTTAATAAGAGAATAAAAATTAAAAAATTAAATATAATATGTAACGTGAAGATAATGAATATAATTTTTCTTATTTAAAATAATAACAATTTATAATGGATGCAATTGCACCAATCAGCTTTCGTAAGAAAAACCGACAAATATATATATAATTGATCCACAATATCTCGTGATCGATTTGCAAATTTCAAATCACGTTTTCAAAAGTCAATCCCTTTGATGAAGAGCCAACTGCGTAATCATTGCTTTATAATGTTTCCGAGTCACTGAGCAATTTTAATATTAACCAAATTTTTTTTTTTTTTTTAAGCAAGTAAAATAGAAGTTTTCCTGTAAATTAACCAAATCTTAAAGTAGAGAGTTAAGATCAGATAAAAGTTAAATAAAATATTATTATAATATTATTTTTTAATATTATTATTGTTTTGAGATTTGAAGATTTGAATTGTTTATTATATTTTATGTATGAATTTATGAAAATTATAATGATAAGATGATGAGATGAGATGCGTTGAAAATATTTCTCAACCCAAACTTAGTTATGTTATATTATAATTATAATGTGCATGCAAATTAAATATTTATAAAAGAAATATTATAACACTACACATCTCTATTTAATTAATTAATATGTGATTTATCATTTTTCTTCTTCTAATTAAATACATACATATTTAAATATTAAGATAAAATAACAAAAATAATAAATTACATATTGATTAAGTGGAACTGTATGGTATAAAACTTCCACGTAAAATTTCTCATTTTATAAATGGACAATGTAAAGATGCACGAGGATGTTTAAATTGAGAAAGCCTCTCAACTTATCTCATGCTATCTCCTTTAAACATTATAACTTTTTCAAACTCTCACACAAAATACAATAAACAGTTCAGTATTTTTAAATCTTAAAATAAAAATAATATTCTAATAATATTTTATTTAAATTTTATCTCATATAAACTTACTATCCAAACCTCTCCAATTGTGCACCCCAAATATGTACACAAATGCATATGACTCTCTTCTTCTTCTTCTTCTTTTAAGTATTTTTTAAATATTTTTAATTATTGAAAAAAAAAACATTATTAATCGTTTAAAAATAAAAATATATATATAAAATATAAATCAACACATTTAATAGATATATTTGAAAGTCGTACATCGTTTCCTTTATAAAGATATATCTCCAAATTCGGACGCTTTTACAGCTCTGATTCGCGTATCAGAGTGTTATTTATTCGATTTCAGAGAATATAGGAATGAAAAGCGTGTCAAAACCTTGATACTCACGAAACATCTTCGTCAAGCCATCTCTCTTCCCAAAAAAAAAGTCCCTTTTTTCCATTTTAAGTATTTGTGAACGTGTCTTTTTTCAATAAATAAATAAACGTACATGTAAACGTGCTTATAAAATGTTTTTAAGGTGCCTATAAATAATATTTATTCTTTAATTTGTCAGCATAAGGAGGGGGGAAGAAGTGAGAATAATACGCCTGCAAGTCCTATTCTCAAAGCTGTCTTTTCAGTTTTCATTTCCTCTTGAAATAATTTGAGAACTCCTTATTAAAAAAAAAAAAATTGAGAACTGACCAATTAGATAATGAAAAATTGCAGACCCAGGCTCCGCTCGTGGAACACTTTTTAGTCATGATTTTAAGCAAATTAAAAAAAAATCATTTTAAAATTATAGACCGTTCGTAGATTCATAAGCTCATTACAAAGAAATAGCATACATGTTAAGACATATCATGAGGATATTTATATATATATATTTATATATATAATGATAGGTACACCTACAAAGTATACTTTAAAAAAGAACACAATACACTAGTCGGTGGGAGTTGCACTAAAAACCCTAATATGTGTATGTGTATGATGCATGCGGAGGGATTTTGATGTTAACCAATAAATAACCAACAAACTCGATCAAACATCATCGAAAGTGTAAGACAATATACAAAGGTCCAACTCTTTAGCCTCGAGCAAATAGTTATTATATTTGCAAGCCCATATGTAAAATATACTATACATATCACTTACGTAGAATTATTTGATTTATAATATTCAAATTATAAAATTTATTTTTTAAATCAAATTATATCATATAATTCATATTTGCGGGTCGTGCTCGTGTCATGACAAGTCATTGACATTCGACTATATAGATCAATCCGAATACGACCCGTGACCCATTAAGCTAAACGAGTCAGACCTTCAAATCTTAACACGGTCCATTTCAATAATGGGTGACACAACATGACTCGTTTTGATCCATTTAATAATTAATTAGAAATTGATTAACATAACATGACTCGTTTCAACCCATTTTATGTAAATGACTTGAACTGACCATATAACTTATTTAATATCTCAAAAAATAAACAATAAGGCTACCCATTAACAAAAATATTAATATTTTTTAGATTTTAACCTAGAAGAAAACCAATGTTACAAATCCAATAATAACAAATATGAATATAGGTCCAGAATTACAATCCCAACAACAAAAATATAATTATATTGAGAAATACCAATATTACAGTCCAACAATAATAAAACTGTAATTTTGAAATAAAATTAAGCTGGTTATTGCGAGTTGATTTCAAGTTAAGCGAATTAACTCGTTTATTAATCATGTCATAATGAGTCAATCTGTTTTAACCCCAACTTATTTATATCAAAATCAAAACCGATAATTTCTTATCGTGTTAAGTTCACGGGTCGTGTCACATATTGTCACTTCTAATAAGTGTTTTGTTTGATACATTATCTATACCGGCTCATCAATAGGGTTTTGTTTTTGGAAAAAGAGAGTCTAATGGTTCATGACATCCTTATTAACAATTCAAGTTCAACCTCGCATATTAGCTAAGATTTCCGAAAAGATATTAAAGTCCTTTATGTCATAAAATTCCTTCCCGATGCAAAAGACAGAAAATTTGAAAGTTTGTTTTCCTATTGTAAATAAAAGATCTTATAATTATAGACAAAATACTTCAGTTTTAGTTTATATATAAATATGTACATACATATATACTAGTAAAGATTCCTCGTGCAAGGCACGTATACCCGGTTGAAAATGGTGTAATTGAGCAGTATGTCTGTCAGATTGATCTTGTTCGGTGATCCCGAGTAAGAGTTATTTTCTTGCGATACTCGAAGTTTTCGAGCAGTATGTTTGTCGAATTGGATTTGCTCAGTGATTTTGAGCAAGGATTATTTTCTTGCAATACTTGAAATTTTCAACCAATGTGTTAGTTAGACTGGCCTTACTCTGTGATCCTGAACAAGGGTTGAATTCTTGCACTACTTGGTATTACCAACTAGTGTGTCTATCGGACTAGACTTGCTCAGTAATCTTGATTAAGAGTTATTTTCTTGTGATATTTGGGATTACAAATCAATGTGTCAGTTGAAATAGTCTTGCTCAATTATCCCAAGTAAGGTTTAGATTTTCTTGCGATGTTCAGAATTATCAAGCAATGTGTCTGTCGGACTGGACTTGTTTGGTGATCTCAATCAAGATTTATTTTCTTATGATGCTCAAAACTTTCGAGCAATATGTCAATCAGGTTGGCCTTGCTCACTGATCCCGGGCTAAATTCTTATGCAATGTGTTGGTCGAACTTTGCAAGATCCGTATGACCAGGTAAACGTGTTGTTGTGTTTTTTATATAGAAAAATATAATCTTTAAAATACATATAAATTAGAACTTTTTATTTTTTTGAAGTAACATATAAATTAGAACTAATCTTTAAGAATGAGATTCATTGAAAAAAAAAATTGTTAATATGATAATGAACTAAATAATACGAAAGTGTTTTAGAGTTTTGTCAATTGTAACAAATAATTATTAAATCGGTAGTAGCAAATGTAGCAAACCAAATATAGATATGTGAATCAAAACATGGTCTATGAACAAGTCAAATCAAGAGGCACATGTATTTAATTATATAAAAGCGGAGTTCTAAATTGCATGCAGACATTCCTACCGCAAAAATCGAAATCACAATACAATTTAACGCATTTTAAATGACACCTTCTAGTTGCACTTGAATGACACCGAAAAAATAGCCACTTTCCATGTTTATTTGCATTTGATATGGCACCAAAAAATGTGCAAAAACAAAATCAAGAAGAAAAAATAGCTGACATGTTTTCTGAAATAAATGCACAAACATAAGAAAACAATTTTAAATCAAACCTTTTAATTTGCACTTGAATGACTCCTAGAAAAGGACAACTATTGTAAAGTTTAGTTTTGTTAGGTGCGGGTATGCATTTGTTTCACACATGATCAGACTATTAAGAAGATAGTTAACTTGTTTTACAGAGATGAATTTGTTTTGTTCATAAAATTGATCTTTCCAACTCGTGTATTGTTTTCTTTTACATTGTTTATATAAATGAAGATGATCTTAAAAGTTGAATGTTTTGGACTAAAATAATGAAAATTTAAAATAGAAAGACACAAGAATAGGACGTTAGTTTGACATTTTTTAGTATGCTAACCCTTGTGATTGGACCACGTTTTTGTAGATGTTAGGACAAAATATTTATTAGATTGTCTTATTTCTAAATAACTCATACCATATGTTGTTATTCCTAAAAAAAATCGCTCATGAACCTAATCCTAAGCATGTCATAGCACAAAGGGATGACCAAATTTACCTACAATTCTTCAAAATAAATCCCAATGGTAAAAATGTAAATTTATTTAAGAGACAATACAATTTAATTAAGGTAAAATAGACAATAAGAAAAATATGAAAAGAAAGAGGCATTAATAATCTAAATGAAAACCTTGATGATTTTGCCTACCAAACAAAAACTATTTTAGAATCTCATGGACAAAAAGGTAAAGGTAGCCCATCAAACACTAACCATAAGGACAAACAGATAATTTTACCCATCATAACACATTAAAACCTCAAAGACAGAGATAATTTTGCCCATTAAACACAAATCCCAAGAATGAAAAAGTAGTTTCTCTTTGCTCATCAAACACAAACCTCAAGGATAAAAAAAATTAATTTTTCTATCAAACATAATTTACTCTTGACACTATTATACCGTCGTCTATAATAAAAGGGAGATATATAGAATATAGATTCTAATGTGATCTCTTGACAACGTTCTGCCTCTTGATAACTTTTTTTTTTTTTAATATCATCAATGTGTTGTTTTTTTTATTTTTTGAAAAATAATACCTTTGTATTTCATTAATAAGGATAAAGTATTACAACTTTTGTCACTAACCAGACAACTTACATAAAAGTCTGGGACATCCTCTATCTACACTATTTTTTCTACTAAGCTTAAAGCTTTGCTAGCTAAAGTATGTGCCACTATATTTTTCTCTCTATAAGCAAATTCTAGTTTCCAATTTGATATGTTTTTAAAGAAAAATCTAACGTTTTCTAAAAAAAAAAAAAAGAGCTCATTTTCATCACTTTAAACTGCTGCTATAACAACACTTGCATCTCCTTAAAAAATGGCATTCTGAATGTTGAGTTCACTGCACAACTCCAATGCCATCCTCATAGCATAACACCCTACCACTACTAGACTATCCACATTAGTCTTTTGATCACCAACATCAACCAAAGCCTTACCCTCCTCATCTCTAATCATGATACCAACCCCCATTCTTTTCCCCTTCATGTCTAAAGAAGCATCCTAATTCACTTTAACAAATCCACATCCTGGTTTTTTCCACTTTAGTGAGTCCTTAGCAGGACTTTTAAACAATCTCCACCCTTGCTTTGCTAGGAGAGCAATATTGAAATTCTCCAGGTCCCTAAAACCCAAGCCACCCTTCCATTTTTGCATTCCCATCTTCTCTCATTTTCACCACTGAATACTTTTGCCTTCCTAATGTTTACTTTACCAAAACTTTGAAAATAACATGTTTATCTCTTGGCACAGCTTCTTAGGGAGTTAAAAAACACACATAATTTAAGTTGAGATGGCCTGTAATATTGTCTTGATCATTACTTATTTGCCAGCTTATGATAAGAAAGTGTTTTTCCAGCTTGTAATCTTCTGCCAGATCTTTTCCTTTAAAACTCTGAAGGTGTCAAACTTAGATCTTCCCACAATAGCAGGGAGACCTAGGTACTTCTCATAACTGCTACAAGTTATAGAATTTTCAGCTTCTATGATAAATATATTTTTTAATATTATATTTATTTTAGAATTTGAAAAAATTGAATTGTTTATTTTATTTTATATAGAGATTTAAAAAAGTTGTAATGATGAGATGGAAAGCTTTTAAAATTTTGGGTTTTAGTCACGAAAACAAACAAGGCCTTATTCTTCTTAAACTAATTAAATTATTCTATTTGTCATCTATATATCATATGTTTAGTAAGAGAGAAAAAATTAAAAAATTAAATATAATATATGACGTGAAGACAATGAATATAATTTTTCTTATTTAAAATGGTAACAATTTATAATGGATGCAATTGCACCAATCAGCTTTCGTAAGAAAAACCGACAATTATATATATATATATATATATATATCTATATATATAATTGATCCACAAGATCTCGTGATCGATTTGCAAATTTCAAATCACGTTATCAAAAGTCGATCCCTTTGATGAAGAGCCAACTGCGTAATCATTGCTTTATAATGTTTCCGAGTCATTGAGCAAAGGTAGAAAGTTTTTTTTTTTTTTTTTTAAGCAAGCAAAATAGAAGCTTTACTATAAATTAACCAAATTTTAAAATGAGATGAAAGTTAAATAAAATATTATTATAATATTATTTTTTAATATTATTATTATTATTAGATTTAAAAAAAATTAATTATTTATTATATTTTATATATGAATTTGTGAAAATTATAATGATAAGATGATGATATAAGATACTTTGAGAGTATTTCTCAACCCAAACTAAGCTATAATATTATATTTATAATGTGCATGCAAATTAAATATTTATAAGAGAAATATTATAAGTAAGCCTTACAATACACATCTCCATTTAATTAATTAATATGTGATTTATCATTTTTTTTCTTCTATTTAAACACACACATATTTAAATATTAAGATAAAATGACAAAAATAATAAATTACATGTTGATTAAGTGGAACTGTGTGGTGTAAAACTTCCACGTAAAATTTCTCAATTTATAAATGGACAATGTAAAGATGCACGAGGATGTTTGGATTGAGAGAGCCTCTCAACTCATTTCATGTTATCTCATTTAAACATTATAATTTTTTTAAACCCTCACACAAAATACAATAAACAGTTCAGTCTTTTCAAATTTTAAAATAAAAATAATATTAAAAAAAATATTCTAACAATATTTTATTCAAATTTCATTTCATATAAACTTACTATCCAAACCTCTCCAATTGTACACCCCAAATATGCACACAAATGCATATGGCTCTTTTCTTCTTCTTCTTGTTTTAAGTATTTTTTAAACATTCTTGATTATTGAAAAAAAAATCATTAATAATCATTTAAAAATTAAAAAATATATAAAATATAAATCAACACATTTAATAGATATATTTGGAAGTCGTACATCGTTTCCTTTATAAAGATATATCTCCAAATTCGGATGCTTTTACAGCTCTGATTCGCGTATCAGAGTGTTATTTATTCGATTTCAGAGAATATAGTAATGGAAAGCGTGTCAAAACCTTGATACTCACGAAACATCTTCGTCAAGCCATCTCTCTTCCTAAAAAAAGTCCTTTTTTCCCATTTTAAGTATTTGTGAACGTGTCTTTTTTCAATAAATAAATAAACGTACATGTAAACGTGCTTATAAAATGTTTTTAAGGTGCCTATAAATAATATTTATTCTTTAATTTGTCAACATAAGGAGGGGGGAAGAAGTGAGAATAATACGCCTACAAGTCCTATTCTCAAAGCTGTCTTTTTAGTTTTCATTTCCTCTTGAAATAATTTGAGAACTGACCAATTAGATAATGAAAAATTGCAGACCCGGGCTACGCTCGTGGAACACTTTTTAGTCATGATTTTAAGCAAATTAAAAAAAAAAAATCATTTTAAAATTGTAAACCAATCGTAGATTCATAAGCTCATTGCAAAGAGATAACATACATATTAAGACATATCATGAGGATATTTATATATATTTATATTTATATATATAATGATAGGTACACCTACAAAGTATACCTATCATTTGTATCCAATTATGTTTTTTTTAACATTTGTGTTTGTTTATTTTTTAATATTATATTTTTTAGTTTTAGTATTTTTTTAAATACACCAAAAAATACTTTAAAAAAGAACACAATACACTAGTTGTGGGAGTTGCATTAAAAACCCTAATATGTGTATGTGTATGATCCATGCGGAGGGATTTTGATGTTAACCAATAAATAACCAACAAACTCGATCAAACATCATCGAAAGTGCAAGACAATATACAAAGGTCCAACTCTTTAGCCTCAAGCAAATAGTTATTCTATTTGCAAGCCAATATGTAAAATATACTATACACATCACTTACATAGAATTATTTGATTTATAATATTCAAATTATAAAATTTATTTTTTAAGTCAAATCATGTCATGTAATTTGTGTTCGTGGGTCATGTTCGTATCATGATAAGTCATTGACATTCGACTATATAGATCAACCTGAATACGACCCGTGCCCACACTACAACAAACTACAGTTTTTGCGGCGACGAATTGTCGCCCCAACATAGCTCAAAACCGTGGCAAAAACCTTTTAAGCCACGATTTTTACATCGCAGGCCAAACTCCAGTAAGAGAGCATGACATCTGCTCTGTTTTTTGCCGTAACGAAGCCGCAGAAAAATCCCACCTCTTTCCGTCGATCTTCATGCTGAGAATGCCTATATCAGTAGCTGCCGCAAAATTTTTCCATCCACCTCGATGGAATCGCCGATAAATTGTTTCCCTCCCTGAGATCGATTCTGGTCTGCCGAGAATAGAGTGAAAACTTTCGATGATTCTCTGGTGCGCCGAAGAATCTTGCAGGAATCATGCAACGCCGCCCTAAATGCATCATCGCCAGACGCAGGTAGTTTTTTTTGCGGCGGCATCTCCCAAACCGCCGAGGTTTCAAAGTCTCACAAATAGCTTACCCACAGCCGTGTGCTCACCGGGGAATTCATAATGTTTCGACGGCAATAAAGTCGCGTTTAAGGCGTCCACCCATGTCCCTGTAGATGAATTGCAAGATCGATTTTCACCCCAGTTTCGTTCGGCGCTTGGTAAGAATTTTACTGTGAAACTTTTTTCCCCAAAAAAGTTTTTGCTCGCATATGCTCATCGAATTTGGTTATACATTTGATGAATTCTAGTTAATTTTCTGATTGAGGCAGGCCAATCATATTTGTTTGAACTCTCACTAATATTTGGACCTAATTTAATTCTAAATAGCTTTCTGCTAATTTGTGGAAATTGTTCTACATGTGGTCACAAATTTCTAATGTTGATCATAAGCAGAGCTAGGGCCTGGGGAAATCTATGGAAATTGTGGGCACCTTTCCCTAACATGTACATTCAAGCCATTTATGCACTCTGTAACTACTTCCAGGCCTGTTTTCTCCACTTCAAAAATGGTGCTCATCTGGTTTTGCACCCACATATATATATATTCTTGAATCTGGTTTTGAGAATGATATATATGATCGGCACATGTACGCCTATTTATATATATAGGCATATATATCAGTGCTCATGTATGTCAGACACACACTGATCAACCATATATATCAACCTCATGAGGAGATTGCATATATATATATATGTAGGCCTAAATTAATCAGCCATGCAATTATAGGTTCTACCACATGCTTGTAATTGAAGACTTTAATCGTGTACATTCTTGCTGAAAGCAGTATGCATGTCAAATATCCTGCTATCGACAAATACTCTTTCATTCAACTTTGTCCATAACTTAGTTTAGCAGTGATCTCAAATTCTGATCCATACTTGCTATATATACATGCCAGCAATCCAAAATATATCTCTACATGTACATTTACATACCCCACATACAAAAGAAAAACCCAACTTAAAGTTCTTTGGGGTCTTGGGATGGGCATCCAAATCACCACTGCCCTTGGATAGTAAAATATTGATCACATGTTCCAATACACTACAATGTGATAAAAATCAAGTCAGAAAATGCACACCTGAAGTTAAGATTTTAAGCATGCATAAAATCACATCAACGATTAAATCTTTAAGCTTTCAATTGCCAAACAGAAACAATTTTTGTGGTTTATTGTGTGTTGGGCAGCTTAAAACAATCTACAAAATGACTCGATGTCACCAGGAAAAGTGTCCCATTTTTCCTTCATTGCCTGGTACTGGAGATGAGTGTGGTTCAGATTCAATGTGTTGCTTCAATTCATATACTGCATATCACCTCACTAATACTCCCAATTATATAATATTGGTTTTTCATAACTATATCTCAGTTTAAAAATGAATGGCTTAATCAGCATGAAGTTAAGATTACTGATCACGGGTCCATGAACTTTTAGTAAGCAATACCACCTTTCCATTTGCAGCTCGAATCTGAAATTCTAGTAAGCAGTACCACCTTTCTAAGAAATCATTGAGTTATATAACAAGCAGTATGCAACTAATTTGGCCTTCAATACATAACTAACAGCTATATATATGCTACCATACCCTCTTATTGCCCAAGAACAATACTTGTGCTTTGCAATAACACAATTCCCCAAATGAAAGCATTTTGCATATGCCTAAAAACCATTTCACAATTCAGTTGACATCTAACTAAACATGATTTGCTGCCCAATTTAGCTACCACCCATAGGATTAAGTACCAACTCACTGTCACTATATATATTGAAAGTGACTCATATGCACGTGGTCATTGCTTTTGGCATGCAGTAGGTAAATCATGCTTTGTTCTACTTAAACCTCCCAAAATCCACCCTAAGCATAGGTCATTGGAACTGGCAAACATGGCACTTCTATTTGGATATGGCAGTTTGAAATCTTTAGAACATCCTGTCAATGTTTGTGCAATGTCCCTTTGAATTTGTTCTTTATTAGTTAAATCTTTGCATGCTTAAAACTGCCATAGAGTAATCTATTATGACCACCAAACATGGCCATCTCAAGGCCAGAGATCTAAAATAATCATAATATTTTTGAAGTGGGACTAAATCAACGATATATGACCTTTCCAAACATCATCAAATAATTGAAAAGCATGCAAAGCTTAACAGCTACAAGAAGCAGATTTACCTCCCATCCTTAACCATTTGTGCTCCGATCAGAATATAATTAATCCCTTTTCAAAACTTGGACCCTATTGTCAACATCCCCAACACTCCCTTTGTCAAAAGTGCAGCAAAGGTGTAGGTCAAAATACAAAATATATATTGCTGGCATGCAGAAATGGCTAAGGAACTGCAGTTTGAGTCTCTCTGAAACTCTAATTCTGTCTCCACTTCTGACATTTTCATGTTTACACGCTGCTCATAATCCTGCATATGCTCCCTCATCATCCTAAAACCACATTCAATCTCTTCAAGTCGATTTTGGTAATACTCTGCATTTTTCCTATTTTTATTATTCTCCAAGGCAAGCCATTCATACTCCTCATTGGATACTCCAGCCACTTTAATAGATTCGGGCATAACAGAGTGGCTCAGCCCTCTAGACTACCCTGATCTATGTCCGAATACCTCCTTAAATATCGTTGTTGTTACTTCATCTGTGCGAGCCTCTGGGTCTTTGGCATTCACCAATTGAACCATCTGATTATGTGGCCAAAACAACCAAAACCATCAATGTCATACAACAATCACCTCTTGTCCACTAAGTTCCATACTTATGTGCTGACACTAGACAGTGAACTTGCCATACATTAAACAGTTAAAAATATCCAGGGGTATATTTCAACCTACTACTTATGTATAATCAAATATCTGCTCACATAATTGTCTTCTGTAGTCGGTGTGATAAATCTTCCCTTTTTATTCGACCAATGCACATCTTTGTAGAAATCAATTAGATTCGTGTCCTTCTACATTACCATATAGGCATACCAACCAACATTAGTTGTGATTTTGCAAATAAAATTAAATTTCCATAAGAAGTAACAACCTAGTTTTTATACCATCTCAATACCTTTCTTTCCATTAGTACAACAAACGAAGTCCTTCCACTTGTGTGGTTGACTCTTTGCTTAGGCCTATTTTCTTTATTTTGGCTGGACATTTTCTGCAATAAAATTGGAACATTGTGTAATTTTTTCAACCATAGGTCAATTGCCATCAACAACAACTAATAGGAACTTGATTTAATGCCTTCGATGTAGGGAATATTATAGAAAAACATAAACCTTTTATGGGCATAAATAGGCACTGATATTACCTTTTGACATGTGAATTCTACAAGACAAAACAACCACATATGCTTACCTTGAAGTCATCACTCGCCCAGCGATTGCATAACCACTCCCATACTGGCTTCTCTACCAACGCACCTCCATTAGCTACTGCCTCCTCATGTGATGCATAGCTCAAGTATTTTTTGTGTAGCTTGTAATGAAATGCGTTATATGCACAAGATAGCTGACTTGTGACTGTCCGACGATGATTTTTTGCGGTCCAATCCAAGACAAAGTCAGCCTATGATCAATGCCATTGTGTTAAAAGTACCCTATTGCCATGATATATACATAAAACTAAAAAAGCAAATAGTTTTGTTAGAAACCCAATGCAAGGAACTAAAACACCCTGGGCAACACATTTTGGCTTAACACCTCAGCCTAAATTCTATATCGATTTACTCTTGCTAAGATTATGTGAAATTACTCATGCAAGACTAAAATCATCAACAAGCTTACATATCATTTGTGAAAAGTTTCCAGATCATGAAAAAACAAGTTAATATACATTCCAATAAACAATTGGAATGTTACAGATTCTGTTTTAAAATTCAATGCATTGTTAAAAATTCAGTCCCCAAATTGGAACATTAGATTTACCCTTGCATAAATTATGTGAAATAACTCATAAGTAGCAAGAATCATCAACAGTAGCTAACTTTGTCTCACAGGTACTAACAACTTACTATTTATGCTATTTTACAAGCTTATATATATATATATTACCAACCCCACCTTGTAATATTACAGATTTTGTTTCCAAATGATAATACTTTGCTTTGCAAAAATATTTTGTGTGACCACATGAGTATTGGATGTACTCTTGCTATATCGTAACTATTAAATAACTCATAAAAACATGTAGATTGTGTTTTCGATCCTAATATATTTTCGGATTAGCTTGACACATTCATGTTTGTGTTTTAAAATTCAGTCCACAGTTATTATTTCAATCCCCATGACATTTTTCACACATGAAACTGAAGAACATATTATGTTTGACAAGCTAATACAAATTTAGTCCAGTTATATTTGTTTTTTACGGGCCCTGGAACATAGTATATCAAATAACTCAAGATGTAAAGCCATACTTGAACATGTTCAATAAGTTCCTCTTTCTCCTTTTCATCCACGACACTACAGCTAACATGTCTCATTTCTGCATAGTGCTTCACGATCCACATTACTCTTGTTGTGTATACTGTTCTGTTGTTGCATGATGAGCCTATCTTGCCATCGTTTATCTCAAGTGGTATCTTCACATACTTTCAAATCCTCTCAAACTCTGCCCCCCTTCGCTACACCCCGACCACATGTACTAGTGTTTTGTACTATCCCACCAACACAAAAAGTTAGACTACCATGTATAAATCCTATCCTAAGGTGTTTGTCATGAATCTGAAATACATAGTGGTAAAGATGGAAACTTACCCTCAACTGTGTTATTCACCTCTGCAGGTGTACAAGGTGGAAAAGATGAAGGTACATCATCTGGAGGTTGAGTGGAGTCATTAGAGTCCACGGCAGGTTCATCTCTCAAAGTCCAAGCTGTGGGTGTTGGAATGTTGCAGGCAAAACCTGTCTCCCTGGTCTAGTAGGTATTCCTGGGCCTCTCCCTCTCTTTGACCGAATCATTAGACCTGCATGCACATAATTTGGTTCCCCCAATCATCGAATATAAACTCTTAAAACTTAGTTGTGAGGTTGAAAAGCAGTATACCATAGTTTACCAACAATAATACATTAACAACATGCTACTAGTAAACATATATAGTTGCTGGAAAACATTTTCTGATGTTGTGGAAAACCATAAAAAAAATCATGCAGACCAAGTTTATGTTCTTGACAAAATTGTCACCACTTCAAATATACACCCTTGTTGACTATTTCAAATGGAGGAGCAAGAGGTGTGAAGCAGAAATAGACCAGCACGTCAACTAGTGCTGCAAGAGGTGTGCACCAGAAATAATCAGCAGTCTACTGGTTCAGCAAGAGGTGTGCACGTGTTATAATCTGCAGTCAACTGGTTCAGCAAGAGGGTCTGTGCAACAGAAATGTTCAGCATTACAAAGTGAGAGGGCCTATTTCTTCTTATGACTGGAAAAGATCAAATACTTTTGTAATTCCCGCCTAAGAAATAAACCTTCTCCAGCACAGGTGCAGTAACTTCCATTGAGAAAGCATGGTCGTGATGTTACTCTGGGATTTGGTGTCACTATTGGGCCGACTCCTATAGTTGACAGCAGCATGGGCATCTGTACTAATATTATTTGTAACAAGTCTAGAAATAGCATAGGGAAAGCCTTGTTGCAGAAGACTTGGCAGTGGTGGGGAATACACTTGTATGCTCAAGTTGATGTATTGGACCTTACGCATTAATACGTTTGTAAGCTATCAAGGCAGATTCACCCTGTTATTGATGTATATATCCTATATATATATATATATATACAAATGTGAATTGCCAGGATTTTTTCGGTTATATACGTGAATCATTTGTCAAAGGGTGTTAGAGAATTAACATTGGTCTATGCATACGCATATACCAAAATCACCTCTTTTGCATATCCATTTTGCCATTCAAGCAAAACTTCCATATTGGCCTATGCATATTTGAGCCAAAATATGAATAAAATATTATTTTATTAGTATTATTTTTTTTCTAAAATCAATTTTTTAATAAATCTTTTGCATTTAGCATCTACTACATACATTTGATATTAAGAATACAAACTTGCAACAATAAAAAAATATAATATTTTTATATATTATCATAAAATTATAATAAAATGAAAAAAAAATCTATATAATATATTATAACAAATGGATGAATGTGCATGTGAAAGTTTGTTGTGTTGTTGAGAGAGGAAAGGAGAAGAGGAAAGGATTGTGAGAGAGAGAGTGGGAGGAGATCGAAATTTGATTAGTAAAATTTCATTTGAAGAGTGAAGAGTAGCATTCATCAATTTAGATAAATACTGGTTATAGCATTTGGATATGCATAAGCCAATATAGTGGAGATTTAGGCTCATATTATGCAAATATAACTTTGCATATGCATATGCATAGACTAATGTGGATGCTCTTAGTATGGATTTTTTTTAAAACATGTGTAACATATTCTTGTATTAAATTAACAAACTCAAAAATCGGGTTCCATAATCCTATTCAATGACTATACAGTAAAGAAATTCATGTTTACCAATTGTGCTCCTGATACCTAAATAAAAGCCTATCTAATTGCTTGATTATTAAATTCAATTATATTGTATTTGAATTCAATATTCCTGACTAATCATAATGAATATTGCAACAAAATTGGTAAGAAAAATGTATAACTTAATATCATTCAATTCAGATTGTTAAAGTATATTTAGAAAAATACAACCTTGCATAGGTTCATATTTGCTGGTCATCTTTTACCACTGAACGTCCATATGAATAGATATACTTTACCATACAATATATATTAGATACACAAGTAAGCAAATTTGTACGGTCCAATATATATATTCATAATTTTCGAAATTTGAAAGCCAAAGATGTACCCCATGGCACATGATCTTCGAGACCAGCCATATATATATATATATATATATATAATAATCAAGACATAGTTTCGTTCCTAGCTAGCAAGCGTTTGCTTATAATTATAAACAGGAAAAAGCTGAAAGCTGCGTATAACTAAACCATCATAAAGGTCCAAAATGTCATCTTCAACCTTCTCTCAAGCAGTACACTTCAACCCCATTAAACCATAAGAAATTAAATGAGAGCTGCCAATATAAACTTCATAATCATCATAAAATCTGGGCATCTTCAATATCTGGGGTATTTCCCGTGTGGAGAAATTAAGAAGTAACTAATATAAAATTTTCACATGCAAATAACTAACATTGTGTAAGACATTATCTCATCTTCAACCTCTCAAGCAGTACACTTCAACCCCATAAGTCCATAAGAAATAAAATGAAAGCTACAATGATCCAATAAAATGAAAGCATAAGCTGCCAATATAAAATTACCAATCATCATATATAACCAATAATTCAATATCTTAACAATTAATTCGATCCAAAACAGATCAGTACAATTAAGCTAATATTAAATTTAACTACTACAACAGAAAAGTCTTTCCAACTACTACCAGCGGCATTTCTCCATAGTGTTTTGGAGGACATAACCAATACCAAACCGAAAAACAAATCATAACTCGGTTCATAATATCATTCATCCACATTATGCTGCTCATCCATAGGCTTCTTTTGATTTAAAAGGCATGACTCTCACCCAATGATTTTGGTCTTTAATCCAAAAAATTCCCAATCGTCTCCACTGCAACACATACACCAATAAGATATCAAGAGTACATATCGGATTAGTTAAAAACAGATTCACTACAACATTGAAACATAATGATGTTAAATGGAATCCAGCCACCGGCAAACTAAAAAGCAACCTCCGCCAATTGAGAAATGCAATATAAAACAGGGAATCAGTTTTGGTAATGAGACCAATCCTATTGCTTTCATAGAGTAGGAATCAGCACTCTCAAACATTTCAAAGTTGCCATACCAAACCAATGTGAAAATTGGAACATATAATTGATAGATATAACATTAGCATACCAACCACATGGGGATGGCGATGCTATGAGAGATACCACTTTGCCTCAGCAGCTATTCCAACATCACAAGTAGCCTCAATCATCTGTGAATATGTAGAACCAAGAGTTGGAACAGTAAGAAATGCAATTACATCATATATAAGTCAGTTTAGCATGTTAAATGAATATAATAAATTGTAAACTAAGGGTGGGTAAACTTATATGATCAATGTGTACCATCGTCAGACAAAGTCCCACTATCCGTCACCAGATCTTCACTACTACCACTTTGGTAATGATCTAGTTCATCTAACTCGTCATCAATGAAGTCTTCATCATCGGCAAGGGATATCGCATCCTGGAATAGTGTATCAGCAGAAACATCGATTGGTTCTACATCAATCCTATGCAATGGAGAACTAATGCCATTATCATCGTTTTTAGATTCATGAACCACATATGATGGTTCGTTCTCTTGAAAAGTTGCAAAATTCAGATTTTGGCCATCATCCTCATCATCATGTTCCATTGGTATAATTGGAACATCGTACATGTTTCTACTGGTCACCCTTTACACTACAAACCAATTACCACGTTTGTTATTGTCTTGAAGGTAAAATACTTGGGCAGCCTAACACGCAAGAGCAAATGGCTCATCCTTATACCATCTTCGAGAAGTGTTGACACTAGTTATGTGGTCCCCAACATGTATACCTCTCTTTGCATCACCGACATCAAATGAGTCACATCTAAACAAATAAACGTGACGCCAACTCATATATCGTAATTGCAATATGTCAATCAATACTCCGTAGAAATCGATAGGCTTAGATTGGTGTTCCCCTTTAACAACCACCCCACTATTTTGGATGAGACGATGTTGACCACGAGACAGTGTGTGAAATCTGGTACCATTCATGATGCAAGCAGAAAACGACCCAACCCATGGGTCTGGTCCACAAGCTAGTGCATATATGTCATCAGAGACATCATTAGGATTTGATGAACGCAACTCTTGGATCTGTTCAACACGTTTGTGGAAAAGTTTAGAATGACCACAGTAAACTTATGTGATAGCTAATTACATGTAAACAAACGTTTCGCTAGGGAACTTACTCGTGTGTGAAACCAAGTATGAAATTCCATTTGATGGCTATGATCTACTGTTTCTGGAGAAATTTCTTTCATCTTTGCATAATGCTCACTAGAAATACATAAAAAGATTAAAGTAAACTAGTGTTAATAAATGTTTAGATTCAACAATATTTATAATATGTATGTACTGGAGAAAACCAAAGACTTACTCTAGGTACTAACTAATCTCTGCACAATTATTTAGCACATACCACCTTGCCTTTGCAAGTAGACTCTGCTCCAATCGAATGGAGGTAGGAGAGCCGCACGAACGTATCTTTTGTGAAAAAACAAAGAAGTGACCATGTTCTGTGTCCTTATCTATATATTTGTTTCGTTCCTCCCGATTATATATGGTCTCAATATTATGGATATACAAGGAATAGAAGGTCAAGCATTCAACATGAACATAGGTCTCAGCAATTGAGCCTTCCGGGCGAGCCTTGTTTCTGACATAGTGTTTGAATTTTTCCAAATAACGTTAAGAGGGATACATCCACCTATATTAAACTAGACCAGCAAGAAAAGCGTCGTGGGATAAATGAATGGCGAGATGTACCATTATATCAAAGAAGGCGGGTGGAAAATCATTTCAAGCTTGCAGAGGATGATTGCAATGTCGGCTTGTAGTTGCTTCAATACATCCAAAGTCAACGTCCGTGTGCACAAAGCCTTAAAGAAGGAACTAAACTCGGTCAATGCAAGTCGTATATCAGGTCAGAAATACCCACCAATTGCAACTAGAAATAATCTTTGCATGAACACGTGACAATCATGACTTTTCATTCCTGATATCTTTCCATCGCCAACTCAAACGCATCTAGAAATGTTCGAGGCAAAACCATCTGGAAATTTAACAGCTGCAAGCTATTCACAAAACTGTCTCCTTTGATGCTTGTCTAATATGTACGACCCAAGCAAAATGGAGTACCCACTAGATGAAGGTTGTAGATGTAATTCTTTTCTTAAACCAAACTCCATCAAGTCCTTACGTGCATTAACAGTGTCTTTGATTTTTCCTTCAATATCCATCAACGTTCCTAAGACATTCTAGCAAATGTTTTTTTCAATGTGCATGACATCAAGATTATGTTGTAAAGGCAGGGTCGACCAATATGGTAATTGGAAGAATATACTTTGTTTAGTCCAATTAAATTCATCTGGTCTGCATTTTCGTTTTCTCAACCCTTTGCCAAATTCAACATTACCAACTTGCAGTAGTTGATGGAGTACATCATGTCCATTGAGTTCTGGAGGAGGCAACTGATGATCGTCACTTCCATTGAATGCAGCCTTTTTTTTTTCTCCAAGAGTGACATAATGACAAGAAGCGGCGATAGCCCATACAGTATTTTTTCCCATGTTTCAACTACATGGACTCTATATTCTCGTTGCATAATGGGCAAGCCAACTTTCCCTTTGTGCTCCACCCTGAAAGATTGGCATATGCAGGAAAACCGTTAATAGTCCACAATAGTGTAGCATGTAAGCGAAACTGTCCCGGCGTTGAAGCATCATAGGTATCGACACCAATGTCCCATAATGCTTTTAGTTCATTGACTAAAGGTTGTAAATAAAGATCGATGTCATTTCCTGGTGCTTTTGGTCCATGAATGAGCAAGGATGGCATTAAGTATGAATCTTTCATACATAACCAAGGGGACAAGTTGTATGGCATGAGTATCACTAGCCATATGCTATAAGGTTTAGCCATATTATTGTATGGCTTAAACCCATCACTGGCTAGCCCCAGCCTGACATTGCGAGACTCTTGTGCATACCAACTGTAGTCTTTATCAAATTGTCTCCACATCTTAGAATCAGCTAGAAGTCTTAAAGTACTATGGTCATCAACTCGTTGTTCTTTATGCCACTTCATCTCTTTTGCTATATTCTTCGACATAAATAGCCTTTGTAGCCTCGGAATCAGAGGAAAGTGGGGCAAAACTTTTTGGGGAATCTGTCCCTTTTTCCCACTCGTTGACACCCACCTAGACTCATTGCATTTTGAACAAATTTCTTTGTCTGCATCGTGTTTCCAAAATAGCATGCAGTCATTTGGGCATGCATGTATCTTCACATAACTAAAACCCAAACCACGCTCTAAGCGTCGGGCCTCGTGGTATGAGTTAGGTATTTCAATATCTGGAAACGTTGCCTTTAACAATCGTAAAACCATATTAAATGACTTGATAGTCCATCCACCAATAGTTTTTATATGAAGTAGCTTGACTATAAATGAGAGCTTAGAGAACTTCTCGTAACTTGGATAAAGTGGACGTCTTGCATCCTCAAACATTTGGTCAAAAGTTTTCGATTGCCCTTCACTCACGGTTGGCGTGGAAGTAGTGCCATGATCATGTTCCCCAAATGCATGGTCCATGAATGTTGCAGCCTGCATGTCCCCTATCATCTCATCCATATCATCAACGAAATTATGACTTTCATTATATATATTTTCATCACTGTCTGTCGAATTCACAATCGGGCTTTCACCATCCCCATGAAATATCTAACGTGTATAACTTGGATCAATACCTATCATGAAGAGATGATCTTCGAGTTCATTGATCGGTAGGAATAGGTTATTACGGCATCTCCGACATGGACACCTGAAGGTACCACTTCCAGGTGCATGGGCTTTTGCCATAGTGAGGAGTTTATTAATCCCTTCACTATACTCAGGTGATGTAAACCTGTTTGGTACATGCATCCAATTCTTGTCCATTTGATCCTGCTCTGTTATAATAGGTCATCAATGAAACCTTTCACAATGAAATAATTAAGAAATTTAGAATCCAAACTATATGGATTTGCCACCATAAAACCCTATTTAAAAATGGTATCAAGCACCCGGCCGGTGCAAACTACATAAGCGTAAGGTAAATGGTAACTGTCTCCAAACAGGCAAAGTCACATATACATTCCAACAATCTATATGATCATATGCATTCTACATGAAAAACATTGTTATTCTTCAATAATTGGGGAATGTTTTATGCATGTTTGGCGAAGCCGAAATTCCTACACGTTCTTGTGGACTTTAACATATGCATGGAGGGTGGTCGTAGTAGAACTGTGCACTACTGCAGTTTGCACACATGAGTGTAGCATGTATTGTTAAATAGGGAAACATAGTATAACCAACAAAAAAAATACAAAATATAGTTTAATTATATAAATTGAAAGAGCATGAAAAATGTATAAATTTACCATAACAATGTTGTATGCACAATATTATTTCGATGTCATGCAAGAGGCAATTTATTTTTTAATGTCATTCAATTCAGTTTGTCATGCCACAAACATATAACTATGATGAGCATAATTCAAAGGTCAGAGATATCGTGCTATTATGCTAAGAGTATACAAATGCGAGGGGAAATCTTGTTTGAATAACACAAGCGAGAAGTCTTTAAATATGGTAAAATCATGTGACGTCTTGCAAAATCATAATAACTCAAAGACAAAATTACCACCCCCAACCATAAATCTCTTATCTATACTGAAAACTATATGTACAAGGAAGAACATGACATCACCCGAACAACCATAAATTTATATCAATATTGAGAATCTGCTCTGTTTTGTATATTTAGTACCCTATTTCAATTTTTCTGTTTTGGTGGTTTAAGTAATGGTAAGCGTTCCAATTCTGGTGATGTTCCAATTCTGCTGGTGGTTTATTTTCTTCTTTTTTTACAACCTCAAGTCAAGCCTTTCTCCTTAGCTTAATCAAAACAGTAGAATCCTGCCATTAGCCTTTCTCCTTTGCTATCAAAACATCAAAAAAAGTCACAAATCATAGTTGCTGCAACGCGTCATCCTTTGTTTTTCATCCCCTTTTCAGCCCTTAAATCAAGCCACAAACATCGTAATATTTCTGTCCATAATTCTAACATCCCGATTGAAAACTAATTTTTAAATCCTAAGCCCACCACAAACAGACATTGACAAGTTTTCTCTACTCTTACTTATGTCACACGAATTGATCTCATCATTTCCTTGAGCAAACACAAAATTACTGCACTGCCAGCACTTGGATGTATACAATAATCACTGACAATCTCTACTAACTCATAGCAACTGAAAAAGAAAAGGAAATACAACAAGTAAATAATTTCAAATGGGGGTTTGAAAATTGATCAATTTTCAATCACAAAGTCAGTTTAATTAATTTGTAGTTTGTGAACAAAAAGGTATGGGTTGCTATGGAGACACGGTGGGGATGCCGAATCCAGGTGGGGCCGCTTAGGGAGAGAAGGGTTGGATGAGTCATAGATAGATAGATAGATAGATGGATATATATATAGAGAGAGTGAGAGAGAGAGGGAACCCATAAAAATACCAGACTCGACGAGGAGAGGAATTTGGCGTCAGAGTGTTGGTTTGTCGGCGAGGAGACGACGGCACAGTAGAGGCTCCCTTGGCCAGGAGTGGCGGTACAACAACTCGTCGAGAGAGATTGGTCAGCCCAGCAGGGGAAAAATTAGGGAAAAATTTGCTACAATGAAAGCCTCCAATTATGTCGAGTTCGCAACTTGTGTACGAATACTCTATAGCAGCACATATGTTTTCGCCACTAAGAAACCGAATCCTACAATTGCCGCAACAAGATATATCAAACTTTGATTTGCAACAATCATTGACATCGTCGCAATAACTCCATTTGCAACGTTTACAGCCAGACTTTCGCCGCAGAAGCTCCATCTTGTTGCGTCAGTTTTCTTGGTCATAAGGAAAATTGTAGCTATTGGTTTTTAACGGCCAAAATATAGTCGCCGCTAGATCTGATTGACAATTGTCAATTGCTAGACTTAGTTCCGATGACACAGTACCGCATCAAATTGTATAAAGATTCGACAGTCAAGAAAATCGCAGGCATAAACTCATTTCATTTGCGGCGAGTACATTAGCTGCACCCATCTTTTGCCACAAATAAATTTAATTTCCAGCAAGCTCCTTAAGCGACAGAATAGCATTTGATGTTCATGAGTTGGTGCTAATTTGCGACCAAATCCAGCTGCGGGAATATAAAATCGCAGCAAAAGCCAGCTTATGTTGTAGTGCCATTAAGCTAAACGAGTCAGACTTTCAAATCTTAACACAGTCCATTTAAATAATGGGTGACACAACATGACTCATTTCGACCCATTTTATGTAAATGAGTTGAATTGCCCGTATAACTTATTTAATATCTCAAAAAATAAACAATAAGGCTACCCATTAACAAAAATATTAATATTTTTTAGCTTTTAACCTATAAGAAAACCAATGTTACAAATCCAATAATAACAAATATGAATATAGGTCCAAAATTACAATCCAACAAAAAAAATATAATTATATTGAGAAATACCAATATTACAGTCTAACAAGAATAAAACTGTAATTTTGAAATAAAATTAAGCGGGTTATTGCGAGTTGATTTCAAGTTAAGCGAATTAACTCGTTTATTAATCACGTCATAATGAGTCAATCTGTTTTAACCCCAACTTATTTATATCAAAATCAAAATCTATAATTTCTTATCGTGTTAGGTTCACAGGTCGTGTCACATATTGTTACCTTTAATAAGTGTTTTGTTCGATACATTATCTATACCGGCTCGTAAATAGGGTTTTGTTTTTGAAAAAATAGAGTCTAATGGTTCATGACATCCTTATTAACAATTCAAGTTTCAACCTCGCATTTTAGCTAAGATTTCCGATCAAGATATTGAACTCCTTTATGTCATAAAATTCCTTCCCGATGCAAAAGACAGAAATTTTGAAAGTTTGTTTTTCTATTGTAAATAAAAGATCTTATAATTATAGACAAAATACTTCAGTTTTAGTTTATATATAAATATATACATACATATATACTAGTAAAGATTCCACGTGCAAGGCACATATACCCGATTGAAAATGGTGTAATTGAGCAGTATGTCTGTCAGATTAATCTTGTTCAATGATCCCGAGTAAGAGTTATTTTCTTGCGATGCTCGAAGTTTTTTAGCAGTATGTTTGTCGAATTGGATTTGCTCAGTGATTTTGAGCAAGGATTATTTTCTTGCAATGCTCGAAATTTTCAACCAATGTGTTAGTTAGACTAGCCTTATTTTGTGATCCTGAAAAAGGGTTGAATTCTTGCACTACTTGGTATTACCAACTAGTGTGTCTGTCGGACTAGACTTGTTCAGTAATCCTAATTAAGAGTTATTTTCTTGTGATATTTGGGATTACAACTCAATGTGTCGGTTGGAATGGTCTTGCTCGGTTATCACAAGCAAGATTTAGATTTTCTTGCGATGTTCAAAATTATCAAGCAATGCGTCCGTCGGACTAGACTTGTTTGGTGATCTCGATCAAGATTTATTTTCTTACGATGCTCAAAACTTTCGAGCAATATGTCAGTCAGGTTGGCCTTGCTCACTGATCTGGGCTAAATTCTTGTGCAATGTGTTGGTCGAACTTTGCAAGATCCGTATGACCAAGTAAACGTGTTGTTGTGTTTTTTATATTGAAAAATATAATCTTTAAAATACATATAAATTAGAACTTTTTATTTTTTTTGAAGTAACATATAAATTAGAACTAATCTTTAAGAATGAGATTCATTGAAAAAAAAAATTGTTAATATGATAATGAACTAAATAATACGAAAGTGTTTTAAAGTTTTGTCAATTGTAACAAATAATTATTAAATCGGTAGTAGCAAATGTAGCAAACCAAATATAGATATGTGAATCAAAACATGGTTTATGAACAAGTCAAACCAAGAGGCACATCTATTTAATTATATAAAAGCGGAGTTCTAAATTGCATGCAGACATTCCTACCGCAAAAATCGAAATCACAATACAATATAACGCATTTTAAATGACACCTTCTAGTTGCACTTGAATGACACCGAAAAAATAGCCACTTGCCATGTTTATTTGCATTTGATATGGCACCAAAAAATGTGCAAAAAAAAATCAAGAAGATGAAAACAATTTTAAATCAAACCTTTTAATTTGCACTTGAATGACACCTAGAAAAGGACAACTATTGTAAAGTTTAGATTTGTTAGGTGCAGGTATGCATTTGTTTCACACATGATCAGACTATTAAGAAGATAGTTAACTTGTTTTACGGAGATGAATTTGTTTTGTTCATAAAATTGATCTTTCCAACTCATGTATCATTTTCTTTTACTACAATGCTCATGCATAGGTCTACATTGTTTATATAAATGAAGATGATCTTGAAAGTTGAATGTTTTGAACTAAAATAATGAAAATTTAAAATAGAAAGACACAAGAATAGGATGTTAGTTTGACATTTTTAAGTATGCTAACCCTTGTGATTGGACCACGTTTTTGTAGATGTTAGGACAAAATATTTATTAGATTGTCTTATTTCTAATAACTCATACCATATGGTGTTATTCCTAAAAACAATCGCTCATGATCCTAATCCTAAGCATGTCATAGCACAAAGGGATGACCAAATTTACCTACAATTCTTCAAAATAAATCCCAATGGTAAATTTGTAAATTTATTTAAGAGACAATACAATTTAATTAAGGTAAAATAGACAATAAGAAAAATATGAAAAAAAAAAGAGGCACTAATAATCTAAATGAAAACTTTGATGATTTTGCCTACCAAACAAAAGAATATTTTAGAATCTTAAAAAGGTAGCCCATCAAACACTAACCACAAGGACAAATAGATAATGTTACCTATCATAACACATTAAAACCTCAAAGACAGAGATAATTTTTTTCCATTAAACACAAATCCCAAGAATAAAAAAGTAGTTTCTCTTTGCTCATCAAACACAAACCTCAAGGATAAAAAAATTAATTTTTCTATCAAACATAATTTACTCTTGACACTATTATAGCGTCGTCTATAATAAAAGGGAGATATATAGAATATAGATTCTAATGTGATCTCTTGACAACGTTCTGCCTCCTGATAACTTTTTTTTTTTTTTAATATCATCAATGTGTTGTTTTTTTTTTTTGAAAAATATTATCTCTGTATTTCATTAATAAAGATAAAGTATTACAACTTTTGTCACCAACCAGAAAACTTACACAGAAGTCTGGGACATCCTCTATCTACACTATTTTTTCTACTAAGCTTAAATCTTTGCTAGCTAAAGTATGTGCCACTATATTTTTCTCTCTATAAG
>QEOT01009391.1:0-13009 GCA_003123785.1 Pterocarya stenoptera
GCTAATTGATAGCTCCATCCTGAATGGTGTACCTATTGATCTTGATAGTTGTTTAGATGCTTTTTTCTGCAGCTCTACTATTAAAGCTGCTAGTTGTTGTACTATAGAGTCATTTTGTCTCTTGCACCCAACATTTCAGTTTCTAGGTTTTGGTATTGTGAATCTGTGGACTTCTTTAGGCCCAATTATTGTAAATCAATGGATTTCTTTAGGGTAGTCAACCCATATTTTAATTGATTTAGGTGTGTACCTTCTGTCATTTGATGTACCCTTTGGCACAGAGATCGGTGTCTCCGTACTACTAAGTTGTCACACACCCAGGTGAACAATAAAATTACAGTGGAAAGCCATTTTCAAGAAGAGCACATCCAGGAAGAAGAAACAGAATAAGAAGGGAAATAACAAATTTGAGTGCTTTTTGACATGCCATTACAATGCTCCCTGCATAGTATACACACTATCAGGTTTTCGTAACTAATTCATCTACCTATGGGCTCTGGGCCTAGGTCATGAACTACAATACTTACGCTAACATTATATGGCCATAGGCTAGTTTTATGGAATTAAAATAGATAAGTAGACCCGGTTACAATCTGGGCCTTTCAGCCTTATAACCCAACTAAACAAAGAATAAAAGGCTCATAAAGGCTAACTAAGCCCAAATGTCGAAACTAACTAAACACAAAACAACATCGCCCAACTGAAGTCTTCTACTTTGTTAAGCTCTCAACTCCTCAAGCTTTTTTCCCTTTCCCAAACCCTAGATCCTTGGATGGTGACAAAGGGTGACTCTCGTGAAAAAATCACGGCTATCCAAAACAAACACAAAGAATAAAAGGCCCATAACAGCTAACTAAGCCCAAATGTTGAAACTAACTAAACATAAAACAACATCACCCAACTAAAGTATTCTACTTTGTTAAGCTCCCAACTGCTCGAGCTTCTTTCCCTAGTAACAAAGTGTGACTCTCGTGAAATAATCATGGCTATCCAAAACGAACATCTCACTTATGGTTGGGCAATCTTTCCCGCAATCAAAGATATGACCAAGAATCTCAAGATCCATAGAAGTGACAACTATGTTTTATAAGACAGCCAAATGGGCAGCTTCATGTCGTTGGGAGGACTTCAATTTAATCCATAACCCCCACCTCCTAGACCAAACCACCTCGACCCATGTAATCGTTTTGGATGTTCCTTCCGCTTTGCCCAAAAGGAAGGGGGAGAGGGAGAGAATGGAACATGTGAACATGTCAAATTGGCTTGACATAGAATATTTTTTTTTTCACTTTTTAATAACAAATAGACATTTCATTCTTAAATAATAATAATATAAATAAGATTTGCACGTTTCAAATATAATATCTTGAATTTTTCTATTGAATGCTAGCATTATTTATAAATTATATGAGCTTAACTTTTTATCTTTAAAGCTGAATAAGACCTCAAATCACCCTGAATATATTGATAAATTATATTGATAAAATCCAGAATGTCAACCTTAATAAACAAATTATACAGGTGAACAAAGAATTGAAAACAAAACTTCTAGAGGAAGTTTCCATCCCTACATGTACATACATATATAAATATATATAAATATTTATTCGTCTTCACCTAAGAAACAAATAGATAGAAGAATGTCTTCTTTGATCTTCAACACAACCTCAACAAATGTCTCATTAGACTTCTCATTAGAAGTACTCAAAATCTATGTAAGAAGGATCGTTAAAACTAGTGTTGTCTTTGTCACCTCCAATCTCTGCCATCTTCTTCTCCGCCATGCTTGCCTCTTTGCTACCATACTGTGAGAATTCTACAAGATCAGGAATATGGGGAGGCATTGCACTTCTTACTAGGGCCCAGTTCACTCCCTCAAAAAAAGGGTGTTGTTTGATTTCTGTCGCACCCCTTTTGTATGCGATCCTCTTATGTGGTTCTTTCACCAAAAGTCCTCGAATAAGATCACGAGCCACGAAACTCACACGAGGACTTTCAGGAAATCTCAATGGCTGGCCTACAACATTGAAGAGTGTGGCACGATTACCTGAGCCTTTGAAGGGAGTTGTCCCATGCAACAATTCATATAAGAAGATGCCAAATGTCCACCAATCTACTGCACTTCCATGACCCTCTCCACGGATGATCTCCGGTGCTAGATATTCATGTGTCCCAACAAATGACATTGAGCGCACATTTGTTGGCTCCGCCATGAGTTCAGGGAGGGAGCCTCCATCAAAGAATCCAAAATCTGATTTTGATTTACGATTCTTTTTACTTGGTAAAATGCGTGGAAGAAAAGTCGATGGCTGCATACAGCCATGCACTGCAAATTCCTCATCCAAAATTCCTCCAACACCAGTAATTCCACCATTGCTTACGTTGATAGTTGAAGACTTGACAAGTGTAGGGCTCACAGAGCAACGTAGGGATAAATCGAAATCTGAAAGCATGATATGACCCTCTTCTCTCACTAGGACATTTTCTGGCTTCAAATCCCTGTAAACAATACCTAGCATGTGCAGATACTCAAGTGCTAACAACACCTCTGATGCATAAAACCTGTTAAAAGAGCAAAGTGAGCTTTTAAATAATGACACTGAATTAGACATGTACGCTATAAAATCAACTTAGATATAGAGTACATGCAACAAAGGTTCCTTCAAATTTTCTTAGAATAATCAAGGATCCTTTGCATTTGGTATTCGAATAATACGTAAAAAGCACATGCTATTACTAGTTCTTTCCCTTAGGACTCAAAAGAAGATATTTGTATAATCTTCTAGCTTTGATGTTGTAAGACGAGGTGTAGGAAAGAGATGATGAACGACCATTTAATTCTTAAGTTCATATACTTTCATATACTTGTATCGAAAGATGAGCGTTTTGCCATGTTAACTTGTTAATCTTTAACACAATTTATCTAATATCTTATAAAATAAAAATTTGTGTAGACTTCAAAGTTGTAGAAAGAATTGGACTACTTTCTATATATTAGGCAGAATGCCTTCCATTCTTTCAATTTCCTTTGAAACAGACGATCTATGTTGAGGAAGATTTGTTTAGTAGTTTAAAAAATTACACTTTGAGAAGTCTATTATTTGGTCTCTTAAGCAACCAAGGAAAACATATACTACCTCTCTCTGATTCTTTTTCAAATAGTACAATCATATTTACTATTTATGGTTATCAAAGCCCTTTGCTAAATTCAGACATGAAGAAATAAAACACTCAACATAAATTTAATAATATTTATTGTAGAAAAGATATACTTGAATGATAATTACAAGATACAAACAAGAATTATAGGTAGATGGAAAGGTACTTACCGTGCAGCTTCCTCAGTAAAATACTTGTTAGGTTGTTTTTGCCGTAGAGAATGAAGATTACCTCCACTACAGAACTCCATGACAAGGCAGTAGTATTTATCAGTTTCAAAGTAAGAGTATAGAGTGGGCAAAAATGGGTGGTCAAGAAGTCCCAGTATCTCCCTTTCCGTCTGTGCTCGAAGAAGCTTGTTTCTACTCACAAGGGAGGCCTTGTCCATGACTTTCATTGCAAAGTAGGCCTTAGTTCCTTTAAGTTCAACAAGATAAACACTCCCAATATCTCCATATCCAATGCGCTTGAGAAGCCGAAAATGGCTAAGACTTAGAGAGAAACCCTTAGAAACAGTGTTAATGGCATCCCATCGCACATCACCACCAGTGTGTGGCCTGAGGGGTGTGGGTGAGCTCTCGAAGCTGTCACTACGAGAGCTACTTCCACTCCCGTGGCCAAAGTTGGAGAAGAAACTTGTGTTCTTTACACCACCTGTTGAAGTTGTAGGGAGTTCAGAATTTGGAGACATCCTTGGGCTTGAGACTCGGTTGTAGTTATTAGAATCAGACACAAACTTGATAGCTGGGTCAATTCTTCTAGAATCATATGGAGGGGTAATTGTCAAATTTGGTTTCCTTTTGGAAATTGGATCCTTATGTACAGGTTTACATGTTGAAATTTTAGATGAATCGACAGACATATTTGCTCCTTGATCCACTTTTTTGGCGTGAGTCAGTTGATCATTAACTGAATTGGCACCATTTTTTACACAATCATCCATCTTTGTGGGTTGACATGGTGCTTTTTCTGATGAAACGTAGCTCATCTGCATTAGCAAATGAAACATTTGTCTATATCATGATGAACGCATCAATCTTCACATATAGAAAATACATGCATACATACATACGTACATACATACATGTACGTACGTACATACATACATACACATATACATACATATATACGTACGTACATATACGCATACATGCACACATACATACACACATACATACTCATACACACACATACATGCATACATACATACACACACATACATACATACATACATACACACACATACATACATACATACATACATACATACATACATAGTCTCAGAATCTTTTCGTGAATCATATGATGTTGCATGAATGCAAACATGTGTATGGAAGAAGCAGTTACCTCAGATGAATCTGGCCTTTTGATAGGATTTGATGACATTTATAGGGCAACACAAAAGCACCGATCAACAGGTAATCCTGGCCAGATTGGTGTGAATATGAATTAATTCTCCAACAAATAAAGGTAGATTAGGCTTAACAACTACACCCTCCATTTAAACGAATCAAAAGCTCGAGTGATTCGATAAATATATCCATAGCATTCACTTAGGATCATACATGTGTGAAATTTTGCATTGACAAAGAGGAATAAACACTCAAAACATGCCAAACAAACGAGTCCATAACAAAAACTATCAAATAGTACATTCTTTGGAAGCATTTCTCATGTATGCCAATGTAAATAAGCATCTGAGGTAAAGCAAAATCAACATGTGTGAGTATGTGCTGGGCACGTAATGGAATGTGACACAACATAAACATCACAATCACAAAGGTCAAAGATGGAAGATAATATAATATATACAATTGTGATTTGGGAATCGATTACTCATAAAAAAAAAAAAGTAATAAATAAAATCGATAATGTCAGAGGGAGGAGAAAATAAAAAGAAAGGGAAAAATCAATTAAAAAACAGAATTAGCATGGACCCATGTAAAAAATATTGGGTGGAATGCAGAACGAACCAGGAATTCGAAAATGGCAACAATGAACAGCGTGGTGTGTGTTCCTGAAAATTTTATTGCATTTCCCCTGAATCTCAGAACGAGTGAAATGATTTTCTTGGGACTTGGGAGAGGAAAATGAGAGGCGGAAATTGCAGGGAAAAGGAGGAAAAAAAGAGAGAGAAAGAAGTGGTTGGGAGGGAAGTGGTTTTCTGGGTATGGAGAATGAGCTGGTTCAAGATTGAAGCACCACCCTTCATCAGGTGGAGTGACAATTGTAGAGAGAAATTTGTGGAACAAGTTAGAGAGAATGATAACAGAACTAAAACTAGAAATTTCCATATTTATAGTATCACATATATATACATTATTATATAAAGTAAACAGAGAAATATCAAAACAATGTGTGTTCTACTAAGAAGAGAGAGAGAGAGAGGAGAAATGGTCAACTATGAAGATGGATTGGATAGGCGTTTAATCCTCCCAAATCAAACGTGGCCTCACTCATATGCCTTTACTTTCCAACTCTTGGTCCACCCATAAATTAACTTCCTAGCTACAACTTGTTCATGGACCGGAAAATCTATCTTTGGAGAAAATTTATACTTACAATTATATATATATATTGTTAACGTCGTGTTTTGCACACTTTTGAACCAGATTCCAGAAACTCGGATATTTGGTCTGTCACTTGCACACTTTAAACAAACAAGGAGAATGAGGATCTTGGTGGTAGTCGGGGACTCTCCGATGCTAAAGTCAGTGTATCTCCTTAATAGTTTGTACGTAAATTTAGTGGAATTAGAGAGCTTTTTGTACCTGAGAATCGACTTTTATACTAGATTTTTCGAATGAGACAGGTCATCCCTAATTTTGAAGGGCCTATGTCTTGTTTATTGTTCGTTTGATCAGAATTCATTAACGCGGCATGACTCCTTAACTTACTTTATCTAAAAACATTCTTCGTTAGGCTTTTCCATGCCTGTTGATAGTGAATCATAGGTTTTCCATATTTCCCACCTTCCTACTAGTGTAGATCCCAAAGGGTAGCTTGTCATTGGGATAGTGTTAGGGCGATGAGTCCCTTCTGCCCTGACTGTCCACTTTCCCCTCTAGGGAGTTGATTCAAGGGCGGTTATACCTGTGGGCCGAATACCTTGCTAAGGGCCCATTTAACTCCCTTTAGCAGAAGGCCGTAGGGCTCGGTTGGGCTCTCGAACTAGCCTTTCTTATGATTCTTCATGAGTTTACTGCTAGGACCTGTAGAGGAAAAAACCCTCTTACATTTATAATCATATATGCTAACGTGTCAGCCATTAAAATAATGAAGATTTTAAAATTTGAAATTTGAAAGTTAAATTTTTTTAAAATTAAATAAATTCAATTAAACTCATTTCTGATTAATTAATTGAATTTGACGATCCAGCTTAAACACATCATATAGACCTTATAACATTTAATATTATCATAATCTTATAGCACATCACTTATGGATCTCATATTAACAATTAATTCATGTAATTATATTCCGTTCAACATTAGTTATTATATACACAAAACAGAAAAGGAATGAAATATGTAAGTTTGAAGTCATTATACTTTCCCATTCGCTTTGGAATAAACGTTAAGCCCAAATCATTTGGGGGAAGGCATGGATTAGGATTGCCAGCAATTAGCATCCAAGTGGTCAGACTCTACGATAGCTAAGGATAGCGTAAATCCCGAAGGTGAGAAAATGGAGAATATTTCACAACCGCCGGTGCCGCCGGCAGATGCAGCGGCCGTGCACCCGGGAATAGAACCCATATCGTACCTGCTGGGGACATGGAAAGGTCAAGGAGAGGGTGGCTTTCCCACCATCAATTCTTTCTCCTACGGCGAAGAGCTCCGTTTCACCCACCATTCTTCCAGGCCCGTCATAGCTTACACCCAGAAGACTTGGAAACTCAACTCCGGGGAGCCTATGCACGCGGAGAGCGGATTCTGGCGCCCCAAACCCGACGGTTCTATCGAAGTTGTCATTGCGCAAAGCACTGGTCTTGCTGAAGTCCTGGTACTTTGGTCCCTCTAATTCATTTATAATATTTTCAGCATCCCCGTTTCATCGTATGTGATATATTGTTTCTCAAATTACTGATAAATTCCTTTTCTGTAGTATTTGTCGAGTCGAATCCGTGATAATTTACAATACCGATAGCATGTTCATGAATTGCCCATCTAGTTGTGAGCCCTTTGTGAGGATGATTTTAGATTTCTAGTGGTCTGCCATGAAAATTCTTTATGTTGAAAGTTTTTTTCTTTTTGAAAAAAAAAAAAAAGCACTGATGCATTGAAATGCTTATCTAAACTTGTATTTAGGAAAACAGACGTCCATCTTTAAAGCTACTAATTTTTGTTAGTGAACATTGATAAATTTTTTTGATGAGTTAGTGAGCATTGATATTTTATTATGTTTCACCCGACATTAGTTGTTACTAATCATTGATAAGGAGTCAAGATTAGCCTTTTTATGCTATTTTAATGTTTGGTTTAAGCCTAAATGATCTTGAATTCTAAATTAACATCAATAACAAATTCAGATACGTAGTATGAAGTATTCGGTTAGGTGTGTCGCTATTAATCTGTGTACTTGGGATGCGCCTTTGCATTTACTACTAAAGTTCTTACTTGGAAAGCTTCTATGCTGCTTGGTTCAAAAGCAATGGTTTTCAATTTTGTTTATACAACTGCTTTTTCTGCCCCATTTTATATCCTGGTGTGTGTGGCTGGATGTGGTAACCGTATAATCTCCACTCCAGAAAGGGACATACAACACAGAAGAGAAAGTCATAAAGCTTCAAAGTGAACTTGTGGGCAATGCCTCTAAGGTAATTTATTTCTGGTAATTGTAGTATACTATTTTGGCAACAGGTTTTTGATATGAAAAATATCCTATTATTTTAATTTCCTGCTAACTGAATGAGGTCTCTCCAAAACTACTTAAGAACTATATGAAGCTGGCATCGTATTGGCATTGCCATAAGATTAGCTTTGCAAATTGCTAGTGTTCAACTGGTTGCACTAACCTCTTTACCTTTGCTTCTAAAATGATGTGACCTTGCCTTTGCAACAACTTTTCCCGTTCCGAGTATTTGGACATGGTGTTCCATTTTCACCATTTTGTACATGGACTTGAAAAGCTTTTGATGGGACTGGTAAGAGTAGCGGCTTTCTATGAGTTGAAAGGGTTATTGGGGCCGAGCAAATGTGTACATATAGATTTTGTAAACTGGATTTGAAATTGTACTTTTAATTTTTTGTAATTTTTTGTTTGTGAAGAAATGAAATCCATTTACAAAAGAGACTGAGAGAACACTGGGGAAGATCAATGGATCAAGAGAACATGAGGAAGGTATTACCAGGTGGCATTTTGAGCATATTTAACGTCATACTAAAAGATAGATGAATCAAAAAATTGCCCCAGTTTTGGACATAGAGGTTTGAAAACTCTGGCATCCTAATTCTTTTATTTTATTTTATTTGATAACACTGGCCTCCCAATTCTAAGACTAATACCATGTAATATCTATGTCCTTGACTCCTCGTGTCATTGGATTAATCTCCATTTTTTCATTTGCTGAGAACTTACGTTATTCCTAGTGGTTAATTTATATTATTAATGCTGTTTGACGCTTTGGTAAGAAAAATCTCCTGCCCCTCTGCTGAAAATGTGGAGTAAAGTAATCCCCGTTGCTTCCTTTTCTGCTACAGGTGAAAGAGATAACCCGAGTTTTTCGGTTGATTGGTGGAGATCTATCTTATGAGGTTGAGATGGCTACAAATTCTACCAGTCTTCAACCACATCTGAGAGCCTCACTCAAGAAATTATGACCCAGTGGTGTTAAGAAAAGCGAGGTGAATAAAATCAGCATCAAAAGCGACTCCTACTTGACAACCTCCGCAGTTGTTTGATGCAGCTACATCTTTCTTAAACTGAGACTGATGGATTAGTGCTTGGCTGGTGTTTCAGGTGGGAGCTGGAGCTTTTAACTTCTATGAACCCAGTCTTTAACAGAATCTGATCTTGTAATTCACAATGTATATCTGTAAGTGGTTCCCTGTTTCTACCAAGACCTGCCAAGAATTATTTCATATAGCTTTGAACATTGTTCTGTCTCTCCCTCTCTCTTTCTCTTTCTCTCTCTCTTGAACCTGGTTTTTAGCACGCCTGGAATTCCCAGTTCATCTTTCAGGTATTGGGGATTTCCTCCAGCGGCTGTATCCTCCCTGGTTCTAGCCAACATACAGTCTGTTATCCCAAGTTCATGGCTCCCATGGTCCAAGTCCACCATAGAGAGAGAGAGAGAGAGAGAGCAGCTGTTGCTTATAGCGCTCTAGCTGCACGCATCTCTATATAAATAATAAAAGTTCTGTTAAGGCTCCGTTTAGTGCTTCTTTTCTTGGCTTAGTGAGTGGTGTTTCTGTTTTTCAAAAGCAGAAGAGGCTACCTTCTAATCCGTTTGGTAACTCTGGTGCTGAGTTTTTCCTTTTTTTTTTTTTTTTTTTTTGGGGACGATTTTGCCTTTGACAAGTTGCAACCCTGCTGAAGTGGTCCTAAAATGAACAGTATAGCATTCAGAAGTTGTTAGAACAAAGTTTAACTCTAAGGCTGTGTTAGATCACTCCATTATTATTTAATATTTTATTATTACATTTTACTTATGTTTTACTTACTTTTTACTGCTATTCACTACTATTCAATATTTTATCATTACTTTTTTATCACTTTTTCACATTCATAGATTATTTGAGATCACCTCACTACCCAAACGTAGCCTAAAGCTGATATCCTTGTTAGATATATGGAGGTTCATCTATAGGTAGTTTTGAAGGGCCTTCTTGCCAGCAAAGTGATCCAATTTCTTCTAGGCATATATAAAGAAGAGAAATGATATTTGTAATTCTAGGGTGAGCAAATTTCACACACTCTATAAAAAAAAGTAGATAAATATGTGATCTATATAAAAAAAAAAAATTAATTTTTAATGGTGGACCATACTTTTTTTCAAAAAGAGTGCGTGAGGCTATTCTTAAGTCATTTTTATTGGCCTGGTATAAAGACTGAAGTAAGATTTATTAGGGAATGTGAGGTTTGTCAGAGAAACAAGGTTGAGAATTTGCATCCAGCTGGGTTCTTACAACCTTTGCCAATTCCTCAGCAAGTTTGGACAAATGTATAAATGGATTTTGTGGAGGATTTGCCTGTCTTGAAGGGCTATTCTGTCATCATGGTGGTGGTTGACAAGCTGTCCAAATATGCTCACTTCTTGGACTTGAAGCATCATTTCGTAGTATCCAAAGTGGCTTCCTTATTTGTAGATAATATTTTTAGGCTACATGGCATGCCTAAGAGTATTGTATCTGACAGAAGCTCTACTTTCACTAGTTCCTTTTGGAGGGAATTCTTTAAGTTGCAAGGGATTAATCTTTCCTATTCCCCAGCTTACCATCCTCAGAATAATGGTAAAACTGAGGCTGTAAACAAGTGTTTGGAACACTTTCTGAAGTGTTTGGAAAACTTTTTGAAATGTTTTTCAGGCGACAAACCAAGGTTGTGGGTTGAATGGTTACCTTTGGTAGAATGGTGGCATGATACCACATTCCGTGAGTCTACCAAACGTACACCATATGAAATTGTTTATGGTGTATAACCTACTTGATTACAAGCATACATCCTCAGACTTTCTCCTAATCAAGCTGTTAAAGAGTTACTAAAGACTCGTGAGCAAACATTGGATACATTGAAGAGTAATTTGGTGGTGGCACAGGAAAGGATGAAACTGCAGTTTAATAGACAACACCTTAAGAGAATATTTGGAGTGGGGGATTGGGTTTATTTAAGGCTTCAGCCTTATAGACAGAGGCCGTTGGCAGTAAGGAGAAACCTGAAGTTGTTGCCTAGACTTTTTGGTCCATTTCAAATAGTGGACAAAATTGGCCAGGTGGCCTATAAATTGAATCTTCCTCCACAGTCCCAGTTGCATCTTGTCTTTCTTGTTTCATGTTTGAAGAAGGTGAGTCAGCATGTTTCTCCACTTTCCACCTTGCCTCCAATAGATCTTCACGGTGAGGTTATGCCTAAGCCTCATGCAATCTTGCAACGCCGCAATTGGAAAGTTTATAATAAAGCTATGGTTGAGGTTTTGGTACTGTAACGCCTCGGTCTCGTGTGGGTCGGAGAGTTACTTCCTTTCACTTAAAATTATATATTACAGTACATATATAAATTTAAATCTCTCAACTATACATAGATCTCATTGTTTTAACTCGATTACTTCAAATAATAACTAGTAACACTACAAATTCTTAATATAAACGCTAACCCCCAACATATCACATCATCAAAATTCCTTAATACTTATATAAATCTTCTTTGCTTAATTCACTATACTTAACTCATTTAACTTATATTCCATAATCTTGATCCTCAACTGAAATACTCAAATCATTTGACAAATATTGTGGAGATAAAGGGTGAGTTATCAACAATTCAGTAAGTAGAGAACAGATACTAGTATGTAAACATGGACATTTATAGAGTACAAAATGTATAACAAAATATTTTTATTTCAATGCAGAATCAGAACATGTTATAAAAAATTTCAGAACGAAAGTTTAAAAATATTCTTATTCAAAATTCATTTGGCACAGTATAACTGAAACATCACATCAGAACAAAATTTTATGTTTAATCCAGGGTTGTGCAAACCCTGGCAACCAACCGAGCAGAAACAGAATGTGTATCTTTATCTTATTATTCCTGAAACACCGAGTTTACACATAGGAAAGATCACGTATAAAACTACTTTGTTTCCAAATTGGGTGCACCAGAAACAGAAAAGTTGGTACCAACAAAAAAAAAAGGCCACAGTTTTACACCCATGGTAAGGTCAGAAAGGAACAGAAATAGAATTTCATGCCAGAGGTTTCAAAAATCACATTATATCATATCAGAGTACAGAACATTTTCAGAACAGAACAGAACCAAATCACAAAAAATATAATTGATGCACAAATTTTCGTATTCGCTCTCTTTTGCACTCTTCAGAAACAAAATGCCAAAATTAGTTCATGTCTACACCGGTCATACCAGAAAATACTTTATTCTTATACAAAATTTCATTAGTAATGCTGAACAAATAACTGAAGTTGTTTCAATTTTCTTTTCATAACAAAATATGTATATTTTCTAAAATTGACCTCAGTTTTCTTTGATGCAAAATCTAGCATAAGAATCCCGCTTATCTGAACTTTTTAACTTTTTAAAAATTTTTCCACAACAGTGCCGAGCAAAAATTAATCGTCACCTATAAAATAGCCACATAATTTCCATTAATATCCAAAAATTTATGCATTTTTTAATACTTAAATCTAAAATGCTAAGTAACCTATTTTTCTAAAAATCTAAATTTTTCGGAACTCTAAAATATCATCACTTCCCAAATTCCTCATTATCCACTTAATTTCTCTGACTATTAAACTCTATATTATTTATAAAAATGCATACAATATTAGTTAAGATTCTATAATAGCCTATCTACACTTACGATTTACAACTTAATAAAATAATTATATCAAATTCAAATACGGTAAACAGTGAAAATTCATTTAGTAAGATAGACTTAAATCAGTTTTAAAGTATCTAAAGCAAAAACAAAATCTTATTATTTACTATTGGAATTAGTAGTAAAAGACTTAATAATTTAATTTGAATCCATAATTATTTTCTATATAATTACTTATACTTTAAACAAAACCCACGCAAAACCGATTATATAAAAACATGCCCAAAATGGAACCATCCTAATGACAAGGGCATTTTGGGAAATACACATCAAATGCAATGTCTCTTTGGGAAG